>JACEII010000171.1:953896-966798 GCA_014332785.1 Antheraea mylitta | reverse complement strand
GTAAAAACTAGACATTGTAAAATCTTCGAACGGGTGCAAATTACATACCTCGTCAAATATTTTGGCCGGTCTGAATATAGCTGTAAGTCTGGGCTTGCGTATAATAAACAAAATCAATTTAAAAAAAAATAGTATACAAATTGAGTTTTTGTCGTGATTTTAGTATGTCATGTAGTTGATTTTATATTTTATTCATAATCTTGTGTTATTTGACTCTATATTTTGTAAATTTGGTGGTGTTTTACGCAATATACTATAGTTAGTTTATTATGCATAAGTGAAGTGAATGGAAAATAATACCACGGAGCATGAAATTCTAAGATGCCACAAAAACTCCCTGGTAGGTTCTAACAAGGGATCCACCATTTTGTTAGAATATTGATTCAGACGACGCTTAATGTTGAAATGTACGTACGACGCGACCAGGGAAACCGAGCTTAGCTCGGTTCTTTAAAATACATTTTTAAATTAAAATAAACAGTTTCGTTTGTGTCATAAAATTGGCATTATATATCATAAAAAGAAACCAATAAAGATGTCTTTTTTGCTGTCTCTCGGATTCGAACTGGGGTTAGACTGATTTTCGATTTCCGTTTGACCTATTTTTGTATTGACAGTGGCGGCGAAATTTACCTATATTTTTTCGTTGCCTGAAAATACAGTTAAAAAAGTTTTCTACAAATGAAATCTAGCTAGATCGATTTATCGTCCCCGAAACCACCTACATACTAAGTTTCACGGAAATCGCTGACACCGTTTCCGAGATCCTGATTATATAACAATATACAAGAATTGCTCGTTTAATGGCATTAGATATAATAAGTGTTTATATCTAATTGTATGGTTTGCGTAATGTATTTAAAACGCTCAAAATGTTTGGCTTAAGGATTTTAAATGCATTTATGCTTGACTTGAAAGCCATTCCACCTTTGGGTTTTCACCACGTCGTGTTCAATACCACATGGTTTTTTTACAATATATATGACAGATATGTGTTAATTTTATTGAGAAGCAATCACAACGGTTGTACCGAACAGACGAAAAAACAAAAATAAAGTGGGTTACTAATTAAAAAAAAAAAACATTTTTTTTTGTTATGTCACCTTAAGAAAGGAATGTTTTATATCCTGTTAAATGAAGAGAGCTTTAAACCTGTTTTATATTCGTGATGTAAGACACCGAATGACTATAATATGTCAGGACACGGCCCGCGATTGTAAACCCCAGCGCGAGCGTATAAAACGTACGTGAGGCGCACTACAATTTTATGAAACCACCTCTAGGTCACTGTAATTCGTTCTTGCTTCTATAAATTTCTGTAGTTTATTTACATACTAGCTGTGCCCGCGACTTCATCTGCGTCAGCGGTATTGGTTCAGTACTATATTTTTTATATCATAAGAGGTACACGGACAAATGGGTCACCTGATGTTAAAGGATCATTACTGTCCGTAGACACCAGCAACATCAGAAGAGTCGCAAAGTCGTTGCTGGCCTGTGTTGGTAGGGAAGAGTGTGGGCGACGGGTGGGGAAGAGAAAGGATGGTCCGGCGCTTTTACTGACCGAACGATACGCAACAATGTAAGCACGGTTACTTCACGTGGGTGTTTCTGTGGGTCGGGTGGTAGTACCCCGGACGAGCCAACCCATTCATGCTGATGCCAGTAATAGCTTCATTATGACTCTCCACCTACCAAATGTATGTAATTGTAATATTGTATGTAATTTTGCATACATATCCGCCTGTCTAACTCAAGAATAAGCCGTACTGATAATAAAAGCGTATCGTAAATGTCCTTAATCTTTAAGGGACAAGGAAAAAGGACCGACTTAAAGAATAATCCTTAATAAACATAATTTTATCCATCATTCGGGGATTAGAACTGTATACTTTATTTTATTTCTGTTTTATTTTGAAGCTGGAGATCACAATCGGCTTAATAGCATTACATTTTTCATCTCCCTCGTACGTATAGAATTTAGCTATTTTAATATAACAGTATAGTTGTGAAGTTATTTATCACTGCTATTTCACATACCTGATTAGGCCTCCCACGGCAGCGGCTCAAGCCTAGGTTCGAGCCCTCGGTAGGGAGCCCTTGAGTGCGTTGCTTGCGCGATACGGTGACACACAAATAACATCACCGCTACAACACTACACGATCACCCCCACACACGTGCACGCCTACACGCTTACACATGAAAGTGGAAGGGTTTACTTTTTTTTCCCTTATCGAACTGAAAAACTCTCGATTTTCCGATAATAAATATATGAAGGAGTTGTTGAGGCGTGTATGCTTGGTACACATATACGTGTGAATAGTTAGCTAGGTTAGCTAAGATAGGTCGCGATTTTGCATGCAACAGGCTACAGTCTAGCCGAGGTGTGCCGTGCACCCTTGAGCTGGTGTCCAAAATAAAATCGGCTGAGTGCCTTAAGCGCTCGCCTTAGTAGTCCGGTGAAGCTGTTAAGATCTTGCTGGGTCAATAGCGTAGTCATTTCGAAAAAAAAAAAGCTATTTCACATGTGATATCATGCTATACTTGGGATTCAAGAAATTAAGTATTTTAGTGGAAGTTATTTCGAACTTCCGTCTGGATTTGGATGGACATCTCACAATAATAAAGTATGGTTCATTTTATACGTAAAACAGTTAAATCTGAAATTACTAGGAAAACAATCGAAATGTTAGTCACTGAAACAAGACAAGAAGACATGACTGAACCTGTTGTCAGTTGACTGTTTATTTTATTCATATATAGTCGTAGGTGGTAGAGCCACGGTGAAACTATTACTGGTTTCAGCATGAATGGGTCGGCCAGGGGTAGTACCATCCTCTCATAGAAAACTGACGTGAAGTAACAGTGCTCGCATTGTTGCGTTTTGTTCGTTCAGTGAGAGCGCAGGAGGACCACCTCTCCTCTTCTCTTCTTCTCCCCATCCTCCAACACAGACTGACAATGCAATTGCGACTCCCCTGGTGTTGCAAGTGTATGGACGGTGGTGATCACTTAACATCAGGTGACCCACTTGTACGTTTGCCTCCTATGATATATAAAAAAAGCTGAAAATATATGAGTTAAAATGAATTACAAAACTTTTGCTGATCAAATATGTGACAGTCGATTACACGAGTTTCGCTTCATCACGGAACATCCTGACACTTTTGTCGATGCGTGCATGTACCATACTTTAGCTAACTTTGAATTTCATATTTTACGGCTACAGACAGACATCCACCATTAAAACATCTCTTCTTTTCTTGCTTCAGTCACTAATATTTCAGTTATTTTCTTAGTAGTAGTATTTTCAGATTTAACTTGTTCAGAATTAGGTTGCACAAATAAAACCAAATGCGTTTTGTTCTGGTGAAACTTGTTAGGGATCACATAAAAGTGCAAAGTAATATCTACACTACATCATGATATATTTCCGTATAATAGCGGCTTTATCAGTCAAAAGTTTTTAAGTTAAGAGATTTTTATAAAAAAAAAAAAAAAAAACTGCCATAACACAAATATTAATATCATGTGAAAAATATTAATGACACAAAAGAATTCTTTTTACTCTATTTCATTCTAATTTTTAGTTTTATTACGTTTCTTGCGATCATTTCAATATTCCAGCAAGATGGTGGCCGTCTTGTTAGAACTTTCCAGGGAGTTTTTATGGCAACTCAGAATTCATGCTCCGTGGCATTATTTCCGATCCACTTCTCTTGTTTTTTTTATATCAAAGGAGCCAAACGAACTAATGGGTCACGTGATGTTAAGTGATCATCACCGTCCATAGACACTAGCGACATCAGGAAAGTCGCAACTGCGTTGCCAGCCTGTATATGGGAGAGGGGGATGGGAAGGAAAGGGAAAGAAGGAAACAGGAAGGGAAGTGGGCATCCGGCACTCTCACTGACCGAACGAAACACAACAATGCAAGCACTGTTATTTCACGTCGGTTTTCTGTGAGAGGGCTGGTACTACCCCGGTCGAGCCGACCCATTCATGCTGAAACCAGTAAGAGCTTCAGCGTGGCTCTACCATCTATCAAACACACTGCAGAATAACCAAACTATATTACGTAAAACATAATTAATATTGCACAATATCGAACCGAATAACACTGGATTATGAATAAAATAAAGTCCACTACATGACGTTCCAAAATTCCGTCATAAACTCAGAAGTTTTCTATTTAGCGTATTTAAATAATAGTGATACAAATTCATGGTATGATTAAGATATGCTATCACAAACTTTTTGATCAACGTTATAAAAGCGTAGCTTCATATATCATTGGAAACTAAACGAAACCACGTTCAGAAATTTGCATATTATTCGTATCTAAACTGTACCTCTCAATTTATATATTGTAAAATAGCACATACACGTAATAGCAGACAATTAATGTAATTGACAATAATTAGCCACAGAGAGTAATTTACAAATTGACCACATTGTTCTCCATCCATGAGTGCATAAAAATTTTATACTATACATTTATTTCGACTGAAGAAAAACAATACACTATTCGAGATTCAACATTGTACAGAATAGCAGTGGAATATATTTTAAGAGGGACCGGTCCAAAGTTCAGAGGGTAACTCGCCGGGGCAATTTCAAGGTGCGGCGCCGTCTACTGGGCTAATTTGTGACATACTTCCAATACGTTCACAAAGCAGAATGTATGTTACTTTTTCTTGCCTTAACTTTTGAGCTGATCTTGATGAAATTTTTCGCACATGTTATCAGGAGTACAGAAAAATGATAATATTCCCAACGGACACAAAATATTTTAAAGGGAAACTGTTTTTCATGGCCTCAAAATTTTGCGTCCATGTCGCATTACAGCCGGCCACGGAATAGGGTGAAAGTGAAAGGTGCTCGGCAGAGCAGTTTTCGCCAATATAGCGGCGCCCGTGAGCCAATCCAAATGATTTAAATGTATTTATTGTATATTCCATACTCTAATACGCAGATTGAAATTTAAATGTATAGTTGGATATCTTGTGTCCTATTGATTTCCCATTACCCTTCGCATTTACCAATTATTAAGATTAAAAACTAGATTTTATTATTCTAAATCGAATAACTTTCCAAAAAAATTCGATTATATGCATACATACTATCCGAATGAAAATTTCACTTGTATCATGGTATTCGTGAAACCACACTTTTTTAATATTCCAACGCTGTCACCTGCAGAAATAATTACCTTAAAAACAAAAAAAAAAAACAATATAGACACTTCCTTTCCATTCATTGACATCTATATAATATGTACCTTAAGTTACTTCTACAATTCAATCAAGCTTAGTGAGGTATAACATGATAAAATCCATTAATGTGTTTAGGCTACAGAGTGTCTTAATCAAATAGTACATACATACATTTCAAGTATTGATGGTTTTTTGGTTGGCGTACTCAGACAATGTCGATTGAGTTAGGAATTTCTGCAAATAAGCTTGATCTATGGCTTTTATAATCCCGTCTAGCTAACTACTAACTTCAAATTGAAGATATGTATCCAAGTACTTACATGTGTTCTAGCAGTTGTATAAGACCCAATCCTTCCTCTAACTATACATTAACATTATTTTTAGGTGGTAGAGCCACGCTCTAGCTATTACTAGTTTCAGCATGAATGGGTCGGCACACCCGGGATACTACCACCCTGTGACAGAAATCGACATGAAGTAATAATGTTTTGCATTGTTGCATTTCGTTCGGTCAGTGAAAGTGCTGGGGGCCCACCTCCCCTTCTTTCCAATCGCTTCGCCTCCGCCCCTCCACATCAACACAGGCTGGTAACGTGCTTGCGACTCCTCTAGTGTTGCTGGTGTCTATGGACGATGGTGTTTACTTAACGTCAGGTGACCCACCTATTCGTTTGCCTACTATGATATAAAAAAAAATCAAACAAATTACGGGCTGTACAATATCAATAAAAAATACCTATAAATATTAGATGTAGACGCTATGCTATGAGTCAGTGGTTTGATGCAAGCCGCGCGAGCGCACTGCGATCGATCACGCTTAACAGCATGTCATGAAACGAAAGCAGAAGTTTATGTCCTGCCAAAAATACCAAAAATACTTCAAAGTGGAAAAATGTAGTCTTGTTATTCCGGAGTTTGTCAAAATAATATGCTAAATTGTTAGATAAGAATGCGGTCCGTGTGTCACAAAGTACTAGACAATTTTTCCTCTTCGAACTTACCAACTCAAAGTTACTGTTCGTTGTGTGTTTGGGAATGTGAAAATGATTTCTTTGTGTTGAATCATGTTTTAAGACATGCCTCGTTGATTTAGACGTAAAAGTAGCCAAAAGGCTTATTATAGAGTGGATCAATATGTAAACGATTCTGTCTGGAATTGACTCCTCTTTGTGCATCTACTAAAAATAATTGTAACGTGTTAAATTGTAAATATGTATGTGAAAAAGATATGCCCGATCGAGTTTCTTGCCGGTTCTTCTCGATGAATGGGTTGTTTGTCCAAACCGATGGTAGTTTTGGTGTCTATAAACGCCTTATTAGAGCCTAAATTGAATTAAGTATTTTTGATTTTCATTTTCAGCTTTGATTAGGTGATAAAGAATATAATAATTTTGCATTTCAAATCTTTGTTTATATAGTGTTTTTTTTAATCATAGGATGCAAACGAACAGGCGGGTCACCTGATGTTAAGCGATCACCGCCGTCCATAGACACTAGCAACACCAGGGAAGTGCCAAGTACGTTGCCAGCTTGTGTTTGGGAGAAATGGGGAGAAAAGAGAGGAGAGGAGGTGGGCCTTCGGCACTCTCACAGACCCAACGAAACGCAACAATGCAAGCATTGTTATTTCACGTCGTTTTTCTGTGGGTCTGGTGGTAGTATCTACGGGCGAGCCGACTCAAATATGTTAAAACCAATAATAGCTTCAGTGTGGCCTAAATGATCATTTACCACCGAATTCTCCTAACAATACAATATATATAAGATTATAATGACCCGCCCCGGCTTCGCATGAGTGCAATATATGGCTTCGTAAGTGTCTAAATAATTTTGATCAATTTTTTAACATTTATTTTCAATTTATCCAAGTCATATAAGCTATGTAAGAATTTCCGCATGAAGTTTATTACAGTGGAAACTTCTTTAGCCGCGTTGAGCGATTTTTGGTTGGGGAAAAACTTATGGGTTCGCGTCCAAATTACCTAAACATACTCGTGACATAATGCGCTTGAGTCAGCCTAGCGTATTATATCGACCTGTGTCTAGGTAATATTGGTATTTTGTATTGAACCTATGCAGCCCAATATTTATGTTTGACTAATCAATAAAGAGTTTAAAAATGTATACAATTATTGTTCCGAGTGCCAATAGACGTGAAAACCACACTAGAATTGATAAATTCAATAAATAAATTCAGAAATTTACATATTGCCATTTACATTATAATTAATTTAAAAATTCAATGGAGAACACGTTTATTTCATTATTTTGAGTTTTCACTTCTGTCGACAGTTGTTATGATTGACACGTTTTTTTAAATCAAAATTTTCTTATTTATTGAATGCTTAATGTAATTAATTGATTCAATTGGATAAATATTAGCACTATATTGGTCAAAATAGCGTTACAAAACAGTTATTTTTTAATAATATGGGAAAGATAAAAATGATTACTGTTTATTATCCTTAACATATAGACATATACCGTAGACTTTTTTGCAGCATTTTTTAATACAATATTTTGTTATATTATTTTAATATATCGTACAAGATTTAGCCAGCGTTACCAACGTAAGCGCTCGGAAAATCCCTCTTACGACTGGCTTAGAGTACATCAAGTTTTTTCTTCTTCAAATATATACATTATACGTGTTTTATACATATAAATCTTACGCAAGAAATTCACTAAACAATATTTATTTATTTATTTCATTTTTTTACAAGGCACACATTACAGATAATAAGGAACTGTGTTTACAATTACAACTTATAGTTTATTTTTTGTATGTTTAATAAATATAATTATACAATCCTAAACGAGTATGCTACCTTAAATATACGATATTAAGGAGGAAATCAGTTATGGCATAATGAAAATTTAAAACGTTACATTTCTGTTGCATAATATACTGGACTGTCTAATTGTAATGTTAAGTGATCACCACCGTCCATAGACATTTGCGACACCAAAGGAGTCGCAGGTGCGTTGCCAGCCTGTGATGGCGGGGGAGGAAGGGTAGATGAGAGGGGGAAGGTGAGGAGAGGTGGGCCTCCGGCGTTCTCACCACTGTTACCGGTCTAGCGACCTTCTCGCTATATCTAGCGGATTTTGGACATGTTTAACGCCTTTTTTTTCAATCTAGCGACTTAAAAAAATTAGCGACTAATTGAATATTGAAAATATTTAAGTATTTTGGTAAGAATTTAAATGTAATTGCTGATAACAACATGAATTGCTGATGTTGTTTTTGGATTTTCCCTACCAGAATGACTTTCGATCTCGGGGTCGACCAGAATGAAAACAGCAAGAAGAGTTACAACGTAACTAAAACTTGTTATAACTAATCCAACTAAAGCCTTCTGTTCGTTTTATCACAGTGAAATATTCATAATATAGTGTTTTCACCATATTTTTTACCATGAAATATTATGAAACATTTCTGGCGGATTTTTTTATTATGTATTTTTCAAAATCTAGCGACTTTTTAAAGGACGTCTGGAGACTTTTTCATTTCTTAAACGCCAACACTGGTTCTCACTGACCGAACGAAACGCAACAATGCAAGCACTGTTACTTCACGTGGGTGCTTCTATAGGTCGGCTTCTTTGGGGTGTAAGGGGTGTCGAATAACATCATAAGACTTGAGACACCCAAGCCAACCTCACCTGCACGTGGTGCACCCTGCTGAATAACGAACGAGGTAATGGCAATAGCGGGGTGGTAGAGTTTTACAGCCCGACTGGGTCGCAACCACCATGCATATGGCGAAAAAGCCCGTAATAGTGATTCGCTTCTACGGGCCGCGTTTCGGGATCAGCCTGTGCATATTCAGCTTATTACAGGCCGGCATGATAGTGGCGACCGGCGATGGACAGTGTGCCAATCGGTGGTCGCTATTATTTTTGGATTGTACTGTGCTTACCATCAGGCATAGTGCAGTCACTTTGCCGTGCTATAATAAAAAAAAAAGAAAAAAACTACTCCGGACGAGCCGACCCATTCATGCTGAAGCCAGTAATAACTTCAGCGTAGCTCTACCATGTGTATAGAAAATATTCACAGAAGTAGGGACTTGATCCCGTCGGTTATAGAGTTCAATTAATTTTAAGCTAATCCCTAAAAACAGGATAATATTAAAACCGTAATAAATCAACAATTAATTTTGATTCAAGAGTGCTTTAATGTTCCACAATTAATACGATTTCCCCTCAAATGTATAATTAAAAAAGGGCATAATTACATCTTACCGACCGAGAGACCAAACGAAATTGTTGCGAAATTAACGTAATTAAAAAATGAGATCGTCCATAAAAAAATTATAATTAGGGCACCCTCTTTATACACATAAACGGACGTTGATTTTTAAGTGTTATTGTTTCGATTTACAAAAACAATTACCTACTTCTTCCAAGTACCTAACCAGTGAAGTGTTTACATTTATAAAAAACAAGGCGTTACACGTGACTTTATTCTCACTATTTTCAGGTAAACAACGTGTTTTATCTCAAAGGATTGAGATATGTAATTTTAATTTAAAATTTTAGCACCCGCTATCGTCGAAATAGTAACATCGGTCTGAAGATGCTCCGTGACCGAGTGAAATACGTGTATAGCCATTGTGATCCACTAATTTTTATATTTAATACTAATAGTGTCAACCAACGACTGTTAAACCATCCGCCAACGTCGATATCAACCGTTAAGTAACAAGGCGTTTTAATTATTATTGTTATTTCAGTTACTAATATTTGACTCTTAACTTTTTTAGCACATATAAAATGAAATGTTTTTAATGCAGTCAGACGAGGGAGCGGGCAGAAATAACGTCCACATCTATATTGTATAGAATGTTTTCTTTATTACTTATCCCTTAGAACTAGATTACCGACTCTATTAAAGTTGATGTCTCTATATAATTAACTCTGTTAATGTTATCACTACAGTTTAGTCTATTTACTTAGTTCCTTTCTTTATCTACTCTAGTAACTACTGATTCCAGTACTAAACTCTTGATTGTCATGAACATTTTTGATAAAATCAACGATTAGCCTCAGAAAAACACAGTCATTTCAATTTTAAAAGAATAGATATTAATACACTATAGTATTGACGAAATAAAAGGACTATATTAGCAAAAATTAAATCACAAGTACAACTTGTGAATAAATAAGTTACTACTTTAAGGCAGAAATGGTATTCGTGATTGTCGCATTACCAACAATCCAACAATGGCAAGTCAACAAATCAATATCCACCCGTATTACATAAAAATAATGTACATTCGAAAAAGCCGTGAACGCTATAAAAACGCCGCCTTATTTATCTGTCCCCAAAACACTCTCGACGCAAGAAAACAAAAGTGACCCGAACGCAACGTGTTCCAGCGAAATCATAATACTGCGACATGCCCATATTTTCCCATCAGGATTCGCGCAGGGACGGTATATGAGAATTTTATAGTGGTCCTTTTACTTGAAGTGCCAGGGATTGACTTAGTTTTTCGTTATAACCGGATTCTGGATTATTTGTGAAGTTTATTAACTTTTCTTAAAATCTTGTACATTATATTTTCTGTTGGAAACATCAATACATTAATTACTGTTTGTAACTGTGTTTTATTAATCTAGTTTCACTAAGCTTTTATCCTGTTTCCTATATAATGTGTGCGATCTGGCGTGCTTAATAATTAAGCAGTAAAAGTGCATAAAGTATCTTATCTCCGGCAACAAAGAATCAGCAACGATTGCTACACTTCCTATAGTTAAATGATATGAAGTATAAAAAATTTGTTACATCGTTTCTAATGTACGGGTACACCATGATTTGTATTATTATTTGTAACATTGTTCTATGTTTTATATTTCGATGTTAATATTAGACACTCCCTTATTATAATCTTTAGCGTGCAAATAAGGAACATAATTACCTGGGCGACCGAGCCTAGCTCGGTTCTTTAAAAAACATTTTAAAATTAAAACAAACTGTTAGATTTGCCTCACAAAATAAGCATATTTATACATTAAAAAAATATTTAAAAAAGATATCTCTCTTATAATTATAAGAATGAAATCATTTATTTAATTGAAATAAATTGTTAGGTTTCTCTTACAAAATTATCATTTTTACAAAAAAATTAACAATTATGTACACCTGGATTCGAACTGGGGTTACATGGATTTTCGAAGCAACCGATTTCTATTTTTGTTTTGACAGCGGCAGCGAAATTTGCCTTTATGTTCTAGCTATATTTTTTTATTGCCTGAAAACTCAGTTAAAAGGATTTTCCATGAATGAAATTTAGCTAGATCGATTTATCGTCCCCAAAACTACCTACATAGTAAATTTCACGGAAATAGATCGCCGTTATCGAGATCTTGAATATATACGAATATAAAAATATACAAGAATTGCATGTTTAAAGGTATTATATATATATATTTATATACATACATATAGATAGCTATAGTAGCACAAAGGTATGTCGAAAAGACTGTTTGTTTTAAAAAGTTGTTACATCAAAACTTCATCTTAGCGGGATTTCGTATTTAACGGGCTAACGATAACATTGAAACACATCACGTGACACATTTTTCAAGATAATCCCGCGAAATCCGGTTGTTACTGTATCGCGCCGGATCGTGCCGGCTGATTTTTGCATTAGATTAAGTTTGGAGGCTTTTCTTCGCGGGATAATCTTTTTTTTCCGGAAACGAAACGTTGTTTTTTTTTTGTCACACGCCGAATGAGGATTCCTTGGTAAATTGAAAATGTCAACTGGTAAAACGCGTCCGAATTAGAAATAAACGGAGAAGAAGGAAGCGTTGTTTGTGTAGCGATTATTTTTGTTTCATAATATTCTACTCTATGAGGGAAAGACTATATAAAGCTATTTAATCCAAATAAAAATCACATAGATTGTAGTTTATAGTAATTATATAATACTAGCAGACGTAGTATAGTCGTAGTGGTCTAGTAATTTGACCGTTGAAATATCAACCCGATGTTCGTAGTTAGGAACTCCGGAGTGTCTCAACGAATTTTTCTGAATTCGCGTACATTTACTAATTTACATTGGTAGTAGTATCGGCTGACGGTGAAGGAAACCATCGTGAGGAAATCTGAACCTGAGAAATGTTCTCGTAGTACTACTATGTATGTGGGAAAACATAGAACTGTGGATTTATCAGAATTTGAAATCGCCAATCCATAAAATTCCATGAAAAGTTCTAACACCCCTGCCACCATTAGAACATTCAAATTATCACTAGATACTTGTAATGCTATTACTCACTTTACAATGGCAGTAATAACGTATAACGATTGGTTGGAAAAACTAAATTAAAAAAAATGTCTTAGCCATTTAGACTCATGAATTATAGATACATGTTTCGATACTATGACATTTTTACACTCCATTACGTAAAAGAAACTTCTTAAATATTACCACAAAAGTAATTTTGTTTTTTGGGGTGTAAGGGGTGTCAAATAACATCATAAGACTTGAGACACCCAAGCCAACCTCACCTGCACGTGGTGCACCCTGCTGAATAAAGAACGAGGCAATGACGAAAGCGGGGTGCTAGGGTTTTATAGCCTGACTGGGTCGCAACCACCATGTATATGGCGAAAAAACCCGTAATAGTGATTCGCTTCTGCGGGTCGCGTTTCGGAATCAGCCTGTGCAT
>JACEII010000171.1:876619-951164 GCA_014332785.1 Antheraea mylitta | reverse complement strand
GTTTCTAATATAATATGCATCTTAAATTTTGGAACGAAGTTCCTTATCGCGCGTTGTGAAAGGGGGCTAGACGGAAAAAATTCTTACGAAAAGTTGTCACGACACTTTTTGCTATAGTAAGCTATTGTAAGCTGTGCGACGTCGCATGTTTCTCTGTCTGTCTCTCTCTCTCTTATAGAAAGCAAGCCAGATATTTTCATTTCTATTTCGCATTGAACAGTGTGGTGTCGCGACGATTATTTTTGTTGAGTGTATACAGATTTTTTGTAAATAATAAAAAATAATAATAATAATGATCTCCAACATATGTTTCCTACTTCAGTTACCACAAGCCAATTATTACGAAAATTAAGCCTACTGATTAAGTTTATATATCATTATATTTGTTAATAATAAAAAAATATTATTATAACTTTAAAAAAAAATTATTACAATTCCTTCACTAATTAATAGAAAGGAACTTCGTTCCATCCGGGTGTCCCTTGACACCTCTCAAGTTTTTTTGTTAAGCTTTCATTGAATATGTCTTTGTGAACACAGAATTCGTTATAGTATTTGCACATTCGATACAACGGATTGTTTTTTGAAACGTTGTTATTAATTGATGATAGATTAAATAATCGATGAGCTCGTACTGAATGAGGTGGTATTCTTAAACAGGTTTGTCTGAGCAGGGTGCCACTAAAGTATCGGAAGTAATTTAGTCTTTACTCGATTAAAATCGGTTCCCTCTATCAAAAGTTATTGTAATTTTAATGACGACGTGGCGTAAGTACGAGAGAAAAGTAGATAAGTAAATGGACTTAATACATTCAAATGACTTTATTAATCTCTGTTTTCTATATAACCGGGGTGTAAGGGGTGTCGAATTGGGGTGTAAGGGGTGTCGAAAAACCTCATAAAACTTGAGACACCCAAGCCAACCTCACTTACACGTGGTGCACCCTGCTGAATAACGAACGAGGCAATGGCGAAAGCGGGGTGGTAGGGTTTTACAGCCCGACTGGGTCGCAACCACCATGTATATGGTGAAAAAATCCCGTAATAGTGACTCGCTTCTGCGCGTTGCGTTTCGGGATCAGCCTGTGCATATCCAGCTTTCTGCAGGCCGGCATGATAATGGCGACCAGCGATGGATAGTGTGTCACTCGGTGGTCGCTATTGTTTTTGGATTGTACTGTGCTTACTATCAGGCATAGTGCAGTCATTTTGCCGTGTTACAATAAAAAAAAAGGTTCCACGTAAACAAAGTCGTGAGTACAACTAGTACGTAATATTTTTCTTACTCCAAGGTCGTATAGCGTGAAAGGTACGACCAATAAAGAAGCTATTATATACACGACTACCCTCTTTTGTACATGAAAAGAAATAATTAGAAACAAAGTGTCTGAAGGTAGTTCATGCACTTTGTTTAGCGTGTGGCTTGAGATATAGAATGCCAGCGTTGAATTAATATTGCAGGGGTTTATTTTTGTACTAACGTAGTTTGGTAACGTCATCGTATCTGGTTTTTAATATAATGCAATTTAATTACTACGAATAACACTGACAATTCTTTTTTTATATCATAGGAGGAAAACGAACAGGTGGGTCACCGGATGTTAATTGATCACAACCGTCCATAGACACTTGCAACACCAGGGGAGCCGCAAGTGCGTTGCCAGACTGTGTTGGGGAAGGAAGGGAAGGGAAGAGGAGAGGTGGGCCTCCGACGATTTCACTGGCCAAACGAAACGCAGTAATGCAACCACAGTTACTCTACGTCACTTTTCTGTAAGAGGGTAATACTACCCCGGGTGAGCCGACACAAAACGTTCGAATTTTCACTAATGAGCCTGGACTTTAGGTGAAGGAAAACATCGTAATGATGGCATAGCATGGTGATGGGGAGCTTTCGAAGGTCGCCTGGCTAGCTATAACTTGAAAATCTATCACCTACCTTTCGCATACTATCAAGAATGTTACATATAAGTATGTAGGGAGTACATTAGTGGGTTGCTCTATAAAAGGGTTTACAATAACTTATCTAAACTATATATGTAGGTGGTACAACCACGCTGAAGCTATTACTTGTTTTACTTGTACTACCAACCGATCTACAGAAAACCGAAGTGAAGTAATAGTGCTTGCATTGTTGCATTTTGGTCGGTCAGTGAGAGAATCGGAGGCTCTCCTCCCTCCTTTCTCCTCCTTCCTCGCCCTCACTCCCCCTTATCCCATACCTCCCAAACACAGGCTAGTAACGTACTTGTGACTTCCCTGGTGTTGCTAGTGTCTATGGACGGCAGTGATCACTTAACCTATGATGACTCACTTGCTCGTTAGCCTCGTATGGCAAAAAACATTATGGAGTGCATCCAAAGGAATTAAGCAATAATGTAATATAATTTAACAGAGTAAGTGTGAAATATGTAAAGACTTATAAGGGTAAGTCAAAATTTACGATTATATTAAATGAAAGCACCACAGAAATAGTACTCTAACAGGCACATTAAACCAAAATATATAGTCAAATAACGCATATATTATTAATATCACATTATCACTCTCATTTTCTATTTATTAATTTTTTATTTTTCATACAGATTTTTTTTTTATTGAAGCACGACAAAGTGACTGCACTATGCCTGATGGTAAGCATAGTACAATCCAAGAACAGTGGCGACCAACGCGAGACAGATCATCCATCGTCAGTCGCCGCTGTCATGCCGGCCATAATGACGAAAGTCATCTGGTACTGGATATGCACAGGCTGATCCCGAAACGCGACGCGCAAAAGCGAGTCACTATGACGGGCTTTTTCGCCATGTACATTGTGGTTGCGACCCAGTCGGGCTGTATAACCCTACCACCCCGCTATCGCCATTGTCTCGTTCGTTGATCAGCAGGGTGCTATTTATCTATATAAATACTTCAAATTGAAGAATTTGCCCTTTTTTAATGACCAATAAAGCGGGCAAGAACCAGCTAGTAGAAATACATACGCGTGTAGTTGATAACTTATACCAAACTCAATTAGTTTCAGGAAATGTTTTATTTTCCACTCGACTTGAATTTGGCAAAGAATTAGTCTTAGACTAATTATAGATGTGAAATAAAGATCAAAAACATCTAGTGATTTCTTGCAAGGATATGACAATTGTATGTACAATGTATGTCCGCAAAAACGTAGATAATCTAGATTTAGTAAAAGTCTGAGATGATATACTGAAATAATATTAATAATAAAAGAAACTAGTCGCCGCATGTTTCAGTCTCCCTAAGACCAGTGACATGTTTTTTTAAATAATAATGTTATATTTTATTACAACGTTCCTATGCAGATTACCGTTTTGCCAGATAGTAAGTTTAAGTAACTTAGTAACTTCATGTCAAGCGGGTCTACATAAGGGCTATTATTATAGGGTGGACCAATACGTGAACGATGGCTATGTTTGGGAATGACGTCTCTTTCTGTGCATCCACTATAAACGAATGTAACTGTATATGTCTGCATGTATATGTATGTAAAGTTTTTGTGTTATGTATAATAAAAAGAATACCCGATCGAGTTTCTTGCCGGTTCTGCTCGATGACTGGGATGTTTTCCGAAACGGTAGTAGTTATGACGTTCAGAAGTACCTTCTCAGGGGCTAAATTGAATAAAGAATTTTTATTTGATTCGTTTTGAAATGATTCTAAGCACTGCGCACCAAGTATTCTCAAATTTCTTTCGGCCTAAAACAAATTCTTTAGTATGATGAATTATAAAGTGGGATTTCGATTGAACTAAGTGCTGTGATTTATATATATCTCGTATAATTTTACGGCATCGTAAAACAGTATGTACTTCCCTAAAGCATTTCAAACGTAATAGCAATGTGGGTTAAACACGCGGTGGAACTTTTAGATTTAAGATTATAGATAGATATGCAATTGGGATAACAAGTTTTTGGTAACAATTTGATTGGTCGTATAATGTGTACATTTTTATCTCCTGCAGTTTAATAAATTTGGGATATGTTTAGATAAAAACTTGGTGATAAATCTCGTATGGTGAATATGATTATCAAGGATGTTTGGGAGTTAAATTTCATATGATAAATGAGAAAGTCTAGGTGAATGTATGTATGACTGACTATTTAAGACTGTCTGACTAAGAGCTAAACAAGTAATGTCACGCGTTAAACCGTATAAGATTAATTTGACTAACTTGAATAAGACAAAGTTGCTGGTGAACTATATAAAGTATTTGTCTTTACTTGCCTTTTACGAGTTTGCAAGGGTGTAACAAAACTATTTCATATAAACAGCATCCTTTTATGTAACCCTGGTCACGAGATTGTGAACTTCATTGGTTTGTTTCATTCCAAAGAGTCAGTATACTGATGGACCTGGATATTTTTTTTTTATTATTAGTAGGACGCCCGTCTTTAGGGAGTCGGCTTTTCACCTCTACCATGGTGGTCAGAGTCCTTATTTATGTTTCATTTTTGGCATCGTTTTGTTTCTGCTTCCTTGGGGTTTTATTGGTTCTATTTTTTTATTATTTGCGACTTTATTTTCTATTTGCAATTTGTACTGTATTTACATTTGTTCTGGTTTTAGAATTTGCTATTTTGTATAATTACTCTTTATTAAATTTTTTGCACACTGTTACTATATTTTTACAAAGTTCTTCAAATTTATAAAAGTTACTTTTATCTTTCACTATTTCCTTAAGGTTATGTATATTAAGTGATTTATCGATTTCCTGCTCAAACTCGAACCTTTTTTTGGCGAAAATTGGACAGTCCAGCAGCAGATGGTGGACCGTTTGTTCAATTGTGTCATCACACATACAGCCCGGGTGAGTTTTCCTCTTAAACTATTTCATTTAAACAGCATCCTTTTATGTAACCCTGGTCACGAGATTGTGAACTTCATTGGTTTGTTTCATTCCAAAGTGTCAGTATACTGATGGACCTGGATATTACTTATCTTTTGTAATCTTGGTAAGTGTGTATATAATCAAAATAACGGTAACAGTCAACGTTTTAGTATAACAGAAACTAGGTTAAGCTTATATCGCAAAAAAAAAAACAAAAGAAGATCCAAATGAGGTATTGAATTGCGGACTTCAAGTCGAATTGGGCAACCGTTTGGATCTCAAATGAAATGGTAAATCAAATTAATATTGTCTTAAATTAGACTAACCAATATTGTGATATCCAGCGTCGTTTGATCCTCAGATAAGATATTATAACGAATGATAAAACTATATATTTCCGAAAAATTTGACACCGTTAGAGAATTGTAATATACACAGATACGGATGCGTTCTGAAGATGAATGATGATAAAGTAACTTTTAAAATCTTTGAAGAAAGATAATTCATAAAGAAAGTAGGCTGGAATTTAACAGTTAGTTTCATTGTAAAAATTGTTACCTAAACAATTACATTCTACTTACTAGTTATTAACTCCATCTAATAACTGCCTCTCAATGCTTCAATATTTAATCAATTCTTTATCTCAAACACGAAGTAATATGCAAATCTATATTACTAAGATCCTCAAGATATTTTCATTTAAGTTTAGGCAATATGGTAAGTAATTTTGTTTCGACACTATTTTCTTTTTACTTTTCAGTTTTTAGTGTTTGATAGATTCATGTTAAATGACTATGTGCTCTAAGATGGTAAACAGGATAAAGCTAGCTGAAGACTAGCTCTCAAGTGCAGCTACACGCCTATAGGATATTGATTATAGATTTCAACTGAGGGTGATTTATTCGACTTCTATAACGATCACTAGCAATGAAATAAAAATAAATATTATTCCTACACATCATTATCCCCAAATTACAAATGGATTTGCTTAAGTTTGCTCTATTTGTTCGCAGAACTGCAGATGTGGACGTTCCACAAACCGTCCGAGCGAGTCGAGACGGAACCGACCTATTAGTAAAGTTAGTAGTTACTGGTTGATCTAGTTCACTCAGCGAAATTTTGAATTTTTCAGAGTTAGGGGCGGACTTAAAATTTGCTGTGTAAAATGAATCACTGCCAACATTGTTAGGAGATGAAAATTTCTTGTTTGTTTTCACAATGCGCATTTTGAAGCACTGTAAGCATTTTTTTAAATTCTTAGCGTTGTAGAATGGTACGGTATTATAGTCGTAATGATGGAGTGGTTTCATATATTTGGAATGACATTTGAAATTTCAATTCGAAGTCCGCAGGTTTGTATTTCGACATTTATCAAAGAATTTCTCTGAGTTCACTTACACTTACTAATTAAGATTAGTATCACAATGAGCTAACTGTGAAGAAATACATCATGAAGAAAATATCATGAGAAAGGTTCTTTTAGTTTCACCATATATGTGGGAAAATATATAAGAGTGGATATCTCGGAGTTTGTAATCGCCAATACACCATGAGCTTGCGTGGTTATTATTGCCATACTTTACTTCGAGAAGAGATCTATGATTCTCCAGTGGGTCTCATATAAGCCGATCTGATAAAGTACTTGTATAGAGAAATAATTTCGCTTTATCAATTAACTAAACATGCATGAAGTCTTTTGGATTTTAAATGGACACTGAAATCTAAAGCTATAAGGAGTTTCAAAGGGACCAATCACAACCTTGATCAACTCATTAGTAACTTACTTCTGGGTACTGAATTGAGAACTACAAACTTTACCTAATTCTATGAAACCTTTGTGGTGGATAGTAGTGACTGAGAATTATCTATCAGATACATTATATACGTCGACATTGACACGTGAATACCAAACGTATGAGACATCAGATCGGGGCTGCGCGTGCGCCTTGACCTGTGGGCGCGCATCGTGCCAACTAGGCGAGGTCGTCTCACACAGACTGGATGGTTTTGTTTATTTAACTGTTATTTAGGTCGTATAAAAATTAACCGTAACCTAATAACATAATCTGGACAGAAAACGTTAATACGTATTAGTAATATGAAACTTTACAAAAAAGTTTCTTATACAGTTCGTAGAAGAACTGAGAAAGTATTTTCTAAAGACTTCCTAAGACATCGAAGATAGTAAATTCATCATCGATACACGGATTGTGGCTAACGATAATAAAAAGGCTCAATTCAACATGGATTAAATTTATTCCAGATCATGCATAAAAATTCCGAGCGAAGGAATTTGTCATCTAGTTGAAAAATTAAAATATTGCATAAGATTATCTATTAATACTATAATACTCTTTTTGGGTGTCTGACATTACGAAATGGTAAATGTTCCGAGCGTTTTCTTCAATAGCATTTTAAAGAAAAAAACTAGGCTACAATTACTTCCTATATCGTTTGTATTTTTTTTTTTCGATATATTCAGAATAAAGTGTATCCTATGTACTTTTCAAGTCTTCGCCTATATTTACTACGATCAGTTCATAGATTACTTTAACATTTTACTTGTAACTCCCAGAAATGTAATCGTTTTAAATTAAAAACTCCTACGTGTGCAGAAAATCCAACATACGCTCTAACAGTAGAATTTATTATTATTAATCTATCAAATATGATATAGAAGGAATTATCACTTATTTAAACTACATGATAGAATCTATATTTGAGTGGCTTTGTTAATGGCAATGAACCGCGTTAGCCCTTAAGATCACTAGCATCGGAAAAATTAACTACCCCTTTGCTTTATTTATTACATCACTCAATAACATCACTTATTAATATCATCTCAATGGCTCCCTCATTTATCTTGTAGTATTTATCTTTATTATGACAAATTTTGGTTGTAGCTTCCGAGGACCCATTAGCGAGGGTCACTGACGATACATGATTTGTAACACTTATCAAACTCGAACCGAAGGGATCTTTGATTACGTGTAGTCTTAGCGACTGTGGGTTGGAATTTTAATTGTATTATTACAGATCCGATGGACCTGAATAGAATATTTAATCTCGTTAGTCTGCTCTTTTAAAATATCTGTTATTCCCTGAACCTTATTAAATTACCAGCGTTATCCTTCCCGTTTCGTTGGGCATTAACAGTGACAAAGGATCAATCGAATCTAAAAAATAAATAGGCTAGAACCATCTAGGAAAAAATCCGCAACGAACTTCTATTTTTACCTGTTTGAGCCTCAAATAAAATGCAATTCCATTATACGTATATACATTCCTCTAACCCGTTTTGTTTTATCATATTATTTGATGTTAGATCTTATATTGTGTTGTATTTAGAACAGTATTGTCAAAGAGTACAAGTGTAGCGAAGTTACATATTTATTATTTTAGGGATTATATCAAAAAAATGTTTACAGATTTAGCAGTAGATCTAGTTTTTGCTACTTAGTCTCTCATGGCTGAGAACGCTCCAATAAAGCTAAGAGAATCTCAAAATAATAACACGACTCTTCGCCTGAATATTGCAATAATTATGCTGGATAAAATAGAAATGGAGATAGAGTGTCAATAAAATCCTTTATCTTCATTCATAAGGATGATAGACACATGGCTAAAAAAAATAAACAAATATTAAAACAATAACAATTATGAAAGAGTCCAAAAATTCAAAAAACAAAGATCATTTGGATGTTCTATGTGGAAATAAGAGAAACTATTATAAAAGTTCCAAAACAGATTTAATTTAAAGTAAAAGGGAGAAAAAGCGTAATCTACCACTTTTTCTATTTATTCCCTTAGAATTGTGGCGTAATAATAAACAGCAAATAAAAGTGGTAATCTCTTTCACATACAACACTTAATAAGAACCATAAACTCCCCGCAAACGATCTGTCTCGTCACTTGACATTTCACTTCCCAATGCTATCGTATTATATATATTTTTTCTTTCCAATTTATCGAGGAAAATAAATTACATTGACTGTGCGGTCCTCGGGCACTTTGTTTTATGTTCCTTGAGTGACGTTCAAGGACTTTATCTCATTATATAGATAAATATATATGGTATAGCAGGAATCTTAACAGTGTTTAATCTGGTTTATTTGTTTTTTTTTTTTTATATTTTTAAGGGCTTTTATTCCATCAAACGTATCAGCCCCATTGCTCCCCAATCTTTCCAAGTCCATCATGAGAGTCCCTGATTAGATATCATTACCAGCTCATACAGCATCTTAGCTTCACCACAGGGTTCTACCAAGAAGCCATATGATTGCTTTGCCAAAGTGATTCATATGTTGACGTATTGTTATCAAATTCAAAAATACTTCATTTAGGCCCTGAGGAGGCGCTTAGAAACGCCAAGATTACCACCGGTTCGGAAATCAATCCAGTCATTAAAAAGAACCAGAATTAAACTGGATATTTTTAACGTACATAAGAATGTAGCTTATAATGATACACTAGTATCTTTTACATATTGATTCACCTTAGACCTTCACCTTTAGACATTAAAATCCTTTTGACATGATACCTGAACTTACTGTCCAGCAAATCTGTAATGTGTTTTGGCCTTTGTTATAAAAGCTAACAACATAACCCAAAAACTCTTTCTGGTCTAACTGATCCTGAAACTTGAGATGGTTATTTATTCACTATTTCTATTATAAGCGGGCCCAGCGTACTTTGTCCTGCCCAGATAATGATAAAAATATAGACAAATTAATACCTAAACCTTCCTCGTGAATCACTCTATAGACAGGGGAAAACCGCATAAAAATCCGTTCATTACTTTTTGAGTTTATCGCGAACAGACAGACAGACGCGGCAGAGGACTTTGTTTGACTATGTAATGATTTACGTTTATTCTGTTTTTTAAATTCTTTATATGTCTCACGTTTGACTACAATCTCATCTGTTTGGGAAGCTCTTCCTTTGATATGCTAAAAGATGCATTTGCCCTTAAATTAAAGCTAAAATCCAGTGAGTGATTCAAATATTTTAAAACTTAAAATTATTTTTTAACATAGTATCAGCAGTTATCCATAAATTTTGCTCAGAAACTGGGACCAAAAGTTAACGAAATAGGTCAAATTGTATATTGGACTTGAGAGAGGATATAACATTGAATACGAGCGTTAGTGATACCGAATTTCTATAAGTGCAGTTTGAATACAGCGAATTCAGTGTACCCTGATAATGATGGGCTAAAGGGACACGATCTAAAAGGGTTATTGTGAGTATTTCGTCGTCTGAGAGGAAGGTCCCGAATTAATTCTTATGATGTAATCTATTCGTATGTAAACTAGATCATTAGGAACCGTGGAACTAGTTTTAAGTATTTAGTATCTTTGCTCTGTATTTAGAATATATTTTTGACTAGCAGATTCTCGCAACTTTATCTGCGTCGTTTATTATCTTAATTCTTTTATTATATCTCAAAAGGATTAGGCAACGTTTTCGACGAAAGCTTCCAGGCGGTTTGACTTTTTCGACACTACCAACAATTGTCGTTATAATTCAATCAATTTATCTCGATAAATTCGTTACATATTATATACCTAAACCTTCCCCGTGAATCACTCTATCTATTAATGAGAATACCATGAAAATCGGTTGAGTAGTTTTTGAGTTTATCGCGAACAAACAGACAGACGCGATGGAGGACTTTCTTTAATAACATGTAGTGATAATTTAACCTATCTTTGAATAAAATTAGAATAGATTTTATAAGCAACCGCTGTGATAACAGAAGTATACACAAATTAGCCATCACATCGTTTTAGTTTGTAAGATAGATATAGTTTAGATAATAGATTTAACTGCTAGAATACGGCTCCAAAGGACATTGCCAATGTTCCTAGTATTCAATTTAAATACAATATCAAGCGGGAGCTATCGTGAAAAGGTTATTATAGTATTTTTAACCACTCTCCGTACTACTAATGACCTACACACATCAAAAAAGTCTAAGCAACATGCGTGATATTACAAATTTTACCATTTATATTAATTAATTTCTAAGTATTTACTCAAACAAAGTTCGTAGGTAAGTAAACTTTTTTGTTATTGATGACATACTGGCTGGTTGTAAAAAAAAAATTGATTATGTTTTGTTTTTTCATAGAATTCAAATGACTGCGAATTTGTTTGAATTTAAGTGCGTTTTAATTGCTACGTTTAGTTTTAATAAAGTTATCGACAAAATTTAATAGTTAGATATTCTTTACGTCATGAAGCGACGTCATTTGATGGCAGATGAAATGCAAAGAGCTGTAGGAATGTTGCAAGCGGTAAGTAATCAATCTCAGGTATCTCGACATTTTGGCATTCATAGAAGTGTTATTTGTCGTCTTTGGCAGCGCTACAATAATACAGGAGAACCCGCTAAACAGCATCCAGGCCGTAAAAGGAGTGCAACCACTCGGCGAGGCCGGTACATGCAACTGACTGCAAGACGCCAGCCGATGTTAACCGCTCGAGAGATAAGTTTGAGGCTACAAATTTCAAGTGGTGTTGATGTAAGTCCTCAAACTGTGCGAAATCGACTGCATTAGTATGGCTTACGAGCTCGACGCCCAATCAGGTGCCCACAGATACGTCACGGGAATCGCGCTTGTCAATATGAATGATGTAGAGAACGCATAACATGGACCCAGGAACAATGGGATAAAATTATGTTTTCCGATGAGTCGCGATTCGGGTTTAAGCCTGATACAAGAAGGGTGCGAGTGTATCGTCGGCCCGGAAATACTGAAAGGCTCAGGTGCATTCAGGAAGTTCATCCATACAACGGCTCAACAGTTATGTTATGGGCGGGTATTATGAAGAACAGGCGAACTGAGCTCATTTTTGTAAATGGAAACATGAAATGCTGAAAATTACATTGAGGATACTTTCAGACCTTATATCTATCCATTTACACAAACCTTTGGCTCCTATTTTAGGTTAATACATGACAATGGGCGTTCACATACAGCTCGGTGAACCAGTGAATACTTTGCAACGGAGAACATCCGGGTATTGCCCTGGCCTGCACAATCGGCAGATCTCAACCCCATCGAGCACGCATGGGACATGCTCCAGAGACTTGTTTTGAAGGACTTGGACGGAGCGGCAACAACCCAACAGCTGAAGGATTTGCTACAATTCCATTGGGAGCGAATACCGCAAGATGACATAAATAGTCTCATTAATTCAGTGAATAATCGTTGCCGACAAGTTCTGCATAGCAGAGGAGACCATACTTTGTATTAAATTGTTTCACAATAAATACATTTTCTTTAGAAATTTCATTTTGAAAAAAAAAGTTTAGTTTCTTATGTATCTTAGTTTCTACAGTATATTCTAATATTGTTCATTTCTGTTATGAAAAGTACTTTTAAAGACAACAGCTGTTATTTTTACATCATAGAACCCTAAAGATATTATTTTAAAAATAAAATACAACGTTATAATGTGAAGAACCATCCTAAAATTTAAATTAGTACATGTTGCTAAATTTTTTTCCATGAGTGTACTATAAACTATATCGGGGGTTTGTCGATGTTATGTTTTAATTAATGTCGGGTAGTTATACTGCGAACGGCCCATATAAGGGGCGGCGCTTGCCTTGTTGACACACTCTTTCGGTGGCCGTCGTAGTGTGCAGTATCTCTGTCCGAACTCGTGTCGGTTATTTAAAAAGTGATTCATTATTAGAATTGATTCTTAACAGTTTGTCTAAATTGGACAGTTCTGTTTTTAATTAAATGTTTTCAAAATTTCTAACAGTATATATATATAGAGAGAGAGAAAAACTTCCCGCTCTCTACACTCCCTCAAAAATTCTTCCATTATGTTCCCTCAAAAATTCTTCCATTATGTTAATAACAAAATATAGACTAGAAAAATGTGAAACCCGATCGAGTTTCTCGCCGGCTCTTTTCAATAACTGACATGTTTTCCGAACCGGTAATAGTCTTTGATATTTATGAGTGCTTTCTTAGAAGCTAAATTTACTTTTTTTGTTTTTATTTTTGTGATATATGTGAATTGGGATGATTAGTACGAAACATAAAGGATACATTTATAATTAACACCTTACGAAAGTCTTATGGTTATAAATAATTTAATAATCTTTAATATTAGCTAGTTGATGCATTTAATACGAACTAGCAGTGACTTCTTATATAATAAATCTCAGTTGTTTTGTTATATCTCAAAGGGATTAGGCAACCAAAGCTCTAAACTCTCAGGTGGTTTGCCTTTTCCGACACTTACTTATATGTCAGCCAATTAAAAAAAAAACTCTTGAAAAAATGACACACCTAAACCATGTTTTTAATTACATTTTAAATTGTGGTTTTAATAATAACTTCTGTGTTTGTGTAAATTTGGTAATTTAATAGTTTCAAAGGGAAATTTTTAATCTTATGGCTGTTGTATTGATTGATCCCAAGTAATTCAAAATCAAAATCAAAAATACTTTACTCAGTTTAGGCCCTAAGAAGGCGTTTATGAACATCAAAAACTACCACCGGTTCGGAAACAAACCAGTCATCGAGAAGAATCGGCAAGAAACTAGATTGAAGATTATTACGCGAATAATTCATTATGAATGTAATATCATAGATAAGTAAAATATCATAAATGTGACATGTGTAGTATTTTCAGTGTAGCGTTGTTATGAAGGTGTTGCCTACAAGTTTATGTACACATACTGAAAAGGCTTACAACAAGGGCAAAATTAAGGTTGTCTAGCAGTTTTAACGGTGGAACCCTAGCATTGCAACAAATTGTAAAACACTATCGTCTTACTGTGAAGGAATACATCGAGAAGTAATCTGAACCTGAGAAATGTTCCTATAGTCTTCTTCTTCTTCTTACCCTTATCCCACCTGAGTAGGGTCGGTACAACATATTTGTCATGTTGTGATGTATGATTTGGCTTAATTTTTACGATCGGCCGCCTGCCTGTCATCAACCCTCCTTGGGATTATTTTGTTGTACCACTATATGTTTCTATAGGATCTTTTAGCTACACAAATTTTCTGTAGGCTAGTTTAGACTGTTTCCGACGACTGCATTTTCGTCTTATTTTCAGTTGTCGCGGTTTCAGAGTTATTACAGTACTTTCAACTACATATGTTATTGTGGCACTGATTTCGTACAAATTTTTCGGATTAATTACTCACTGGTTTTTGTTCAACATTGGTGACTGTCATAACAATATCGGCTTGCACGGCTTGGGAATTTTGTATCACGTAAACTGGTGTTTATTGACTAAAGTTAATAAAGTTGATATCTTTCGGTGTATTAATATAAAATTAAATACAATAAACCATTATAATAACATAAAATATGAAAACTATAAAAGAAAATAAATGCAAATAAAATGACATGACAATGACAAGAAATGTTCCTATAGTATGTGAGAAAATATAGAACTGTATTTCTTGAAATTCGAAATCGCCAACACTTCGTTTGCTGGTGCTATATCTATGTCTTGCTTTGGGAAGAGATTTATAGTGCTGGTTTTTATAGGCTGATATACTTGTAACAAATATTATAGAAGGCACAACGATATTACATCCCAAATTATATATAAAAGTTAATCTAAAAAAGAAAATCTTATTTTGCCTACATAATTTGGCCGGTAACGTTGTTGTCAAATTAAATTCAATTGATATAGACCTCTTAATTCATTGAACCGCAAAATGAAGAAGACGACGAATATGTCATACCTGTTTGTAGCTGTTCTTGATGAGGTAAGCTTTGTTAACGAAATAATCAAAGATCAATCTGAAACAAAAATTAAATATAATTAATTATGTAACTCTCTGAATTTACTTTATTCAAAATTGAAATCAAAATACTCTTTGAATATTGTCAATACTACCATACTGTATCGGAATGTAGTAATTGTATTTATTAATGGTAGATGAAGTATGGAAAGTGTATTGATTAAAGTTGATAACGGATGTTATCAAAGATTTCACAATGCGGCTAAAGAGGTGTTAATTTCAAAATTTTGATTTTTTTTTTCACTATATCGACGCATCGAAATCTTCATTTATTAGTGATACTTTGCGATTTTTTCGTCTATTAAATTACAATATTTACATTTTTTTTTTAATTATAAAGGTTAAATGAACAGATAGGACACCTGATGGTAAGTAATTTCCGCCATCTATAGACACAAGCAACACCTGGGATGTTGCGTTTCCTAAAGATCCATAATTACAAGAAAAAAAATATATGGTCGAATTCCAAATCACTGGTATAAATAAAAAGATTATCAGTATATTGATCCGGAACCTATCCTGTCTTGTTTTATGACACTAAATCATCCTGGATATATTAGGGAAGGTATAGGGGGAAGAATAATGCTTGACCTTTCCGAACTATATACGGAGTTACTTATGCGGATTGCATTGGGAATGTACAAATAAGTAGAAAGGCCACCAGTATAATATAGTTTGTTAGAAAGGTGGACTAGTAATACTGAGTTAAGTCTTTTTTTCAAAGACTAGCTGTCCCTGTGACTCAGTCCGTGTGGAAACTAATGTAGAAAAAGTGACAAAATCTGTATGTATTAAACCCATTTACTTAATAGGGGTGTAAGGGGTGTCGAGTAACATCTTAAGACTTGAGACACCCAAGCCAACCTCACCTGCACGTGGTGCACCCTGCTGATCAACGAACGAGGCAATGGCGATAGCGGGGTGGTAGGGTTTTACAGCCCGACTGGGTCGCAACCACCGTGTACATGGCGAAAAAGCCCGTCATAGTGACTCTCTTTTGCGCGTCGCGTTTCAGAATCAGCCTGTACACATCCAGTGACTTTCGTCATTATGGCCGGCATGACAGCGGCGACTGACGATGGATAATCCGTCTCTCGGTGGTCGCCACTGTTTTTGGATTGTACTATGCTTACTATCAGGCATAGTGCAGTCACTTTGTCATGCTTCAATTAAAAAACAAAAAAAACCTACTTTTCTCTCGTACTTAAGTTACGTCGTCATTAAAATTACTAATGAAAGCAAAACTAAATGTTAACCGACGATATGCTTTATGATTTTATTGGTGAAGTTTTAAAGTGAACGCAGTACTTTACTAGTGACGTGTGTTCAAATAAACAGACACTTCTAAAAATGATTGATATGTATTTAATTAATTATTCTTAGACACTTGCAACAATCATAAAGCATATCCTCAAGTAACATTTAGTCTTGGTATTGTTAAAATTGTTTCGATCTATCAAAAGTTACGGTATTTTTAATGACGACGCGACTTAAGTACGAGAGAAAAGTAGACACGTAAATGGTCTTAATATATACATATGATTTTATTTGTCACTGTTTTTTAAGTTTCATGCGGACAGAGTCGCGGGCACAGCTAGTAATTAAATATAACTCAATAATCGAATGCAAGCACCTTCTCACAAACTCTATTATGTGTGACAAAGAAAACAATATCTTCTTATATTTTTTTCACAGCAACTTTCGAGTTCATAAGGTGCCTGTAAATATGTTCGGTTTTATCAATGAAGCGGCGTCATATAGCAGGTATGTATTCAGTAGCAAATTTAAATGTAAGAAACGAAAATGTTCGACTTCTTGTTATTATATATAAAGGCTGACTTGTTAGACAGTAGCAATATTTTCAGGGGTTACTGAGTGGTCGATTCTCGTTCTACGTCAATTAAAAAAATAGGTGCTTAATATTCGACCTAATTATCTAGACAAAAACAATGATGATATACACTAAATAATACGTGATTTACGTAAACATGAACTGGTGTAATAATAAAGATAGCTATGAATCAGAGCGCGCCGCGCAGTCTCACCCGCGTCCTTTAGTTCGACGGTGCGGCGTTCCCACTATAAGCAGTTACGTAATGATTAACCTTGAAAGAGCCCCTTTAATATTGTTCATTGAACCTAGATGTGATTTTATACTTAATATTATGATTAAAGTATTCGTTTCCATACTTTTAAGAGTGTTAAAACAAATTTTAACTAAGGTTCTCTTTGTTGTTTATTAGTATTTGTTTTGATATTATTATTTTATTTGTTAAATGTGACTATGAACTACCGAAGGATTGAAGGGCGTTAAGTTTTAAACAGTCACTTGGTAGTTCACAGCTTAGCTACAAGTAACAAGACATCAAGTAATGTGGCTCAGAACGGTAATAGGCTAAGCTATGTCATTATTATCATCGGCTTACAAGAGATCCACTGTAAGGCCATAAGTCTCATTCCGAAGGAAGGTATGAGCATAATTACTACACTAGCTCACGTTGTACTGGTGTTTTCAAACTCAGAGAAATCCACAGTTCTATATTTTTCCACATAAGTTGGAACTAATATAACACATTTCTGAGATTTAGATTTTCTCAAGATGTTGTCCTTCACCAACAGCCGGCAGTGAAACCAATTTTAAATTAGTAAATTTATCATATACCTTTAAACGAGCAATTCTTGTATATTTTATATTTGTATATATTCAAATAGAAAACGGAAAAATGTATGGTGATGACATATCTGAACGCTATATCACGTGATTTTATCGTTTTGCGTTAGTGATTGTCGATAAGCAACTTGGTTAGGACCCCGATCTATAAACGCTTGGTGACAGATCTTTGACTTGAAGATTGTAGTCAATCAAATGAACGTCATATGAAGCCATACTAGCATGATATGGTTTTTTGCATGAATGACTATAATTCTATTTTTTATATTTTATAGTTTTAGCGATGGAAGACAATCTCACCTGACATGAAATGATGATATGATTCCAAGAATGGTAGTACCAAGATATCAGTAGTGGTAGAGGTCACGCTGAAGCTATTTCGTTTCAGCATGAATGGGTAGGCTCGCCCCCGGTACTACTACCCTCTCATAGAAAACCGTCGTGAAAAAACAGTCCTTGCATTGTTGTGTTTCGTTCGGTCAGTGAGGCCCTTTCTCCCCTCCTCTCCCTTCTCTTAATATCCATCCTCCCCACGTCCCTTACCTCCTGCTCTCCTCCCTTAACCCTCCCACCAAAACACAGTCTGGCAATGCACTTGCGATTCCCTTGGTTTTGAAAAAAAAGGAAGAAAAGAAAGAAAGTAAGAAGGAAAGAAATAAAGAAAGAAAGAAAAGAAAGAAAGAAAGAGAGTATATGTTGCAAGTGTCTATGGACGGTGATGATCACTTAACATCAGGTGAACCACCTGTTCGTTTGCCTCCTATAATATAAAAAAACATTTTTCGATGGCAGTTGTAGTAACTAAATTGCATTATATTATATTTATTATATTGCCAGATACATGTAGGTGCTTGACATGCTTCAGATTTTTAACTTGAGATAGGTAACTAAAAGCCCTACCAAAACAATTTATTGCCTGACCCCCTTTAATGTTTCCTAAGTCTGTACCTGGATATGAATAGTACTCGAAGGACCTACCTCTTAACCCTAAGGTGCTCACTTATTCATAGGGTTTTTGCGGAAAAAAAAGGATTCCATTCGGCATACCCTCTTTTGTGTGGAACCTTGTAACTATGCATGAGGGTCTGGAGTCTACTATAGAGGGAACTGAAATGCCCCATACGCGAACAATAATGTCGTTATAGGTCTCCTAGACTGGGTATACCTTACATTTACTAGTGAATATGTTACGTATTCGCCTCCACTATAGTTCAAAGTTATACTTATATACATTTATAATCTATGCTTAGTAAAATTATAAATACGTATGTGAGTTTGTTTGTTAAGCTTTCACGACTCAACTAATAAACTGATGTTCAAGAAATTTTGCATACATATTTTAACAGTACGGAAAAAGTCAGAAGATACCGTTCATATAGAAAAAGTACTGTTTTCGAATGATAGGCTAAACGTACATTAACACGAGTGAAGTCGTAAGCAAAAGCTAGTCTACATATATAAGAGAATGGCTGGCTGACGCCTCAATGTACAGTTAAAACAATTGCGTCTAAAAGCATAGGAATTTGCATGCAAATATCTTTTAAACTGTGCCTTAGTACTAAGAAAGGATTTTTTGGGAATTTAATCCTTAATGTAGCGATAAAAAAGGGGAAAAAAAGGTCGTATGAAAAAACTCATTATTGAAATTAGATCAATGAATAGTGGTATTTAGCAATGCAGTCACAAAGTGTTTCATAGCTTTTTCAAATTAAATATTTTAATTCGTTGTTTAAAAATACGAATTCAGACGTAGTCGCGGACGACTGCTATATCATCGTCCTTGTAGTATAAGTCTATATAACACGTAAACAAAATGTATCACTCGGTCACCATTCATAGACTGATACCCTAAAGTAACATTGAGGAAGTTTGATAATCAGTAAGTGGCTACTTTGACACAGAATAACTCGAGCGTAAGTATTTTTCTTTATTTAAAACAATCATTATGGATTTTTTCAAAACGACGAAACAACAATGAGATAATTGTAACGAATAAACAATACGATAATTGATTATTTGGGATACCTAGCTAATTGGACTATGTCGAATCGATAGCCTCATGTCTCACAAAGACGCCGAACACAAGAAAGCGCGAGTTATCTGTAGTATAGGGCCATCTCTGAACAACAAACTAAATCTTGTGTTATTAAATGTAATTCAAGAAGTTAGGTTTTGTCTCGAATATAGTTAATTAAATGATCAAATATTTTATGGGCTGTACAAGTTTAATACAAAATATTAATTATACATGTATACAGGACGCTACGCTACGCGTCAGTAATCTGGTGCAAGCGGAATATGTCACGAGTATTTCGAGGTCATCGGTGACGCGAACCCATAAGTTTTCAACTACTAGAAATCGCTTGATGTGACTAAAGATCTTTTCAGTTTCTAAACTGAAGTAATAGGTATATATTAAGACTTGAAGGAAAACATTTGTATCTCTTATTATAGCTTAATTATGACCACTGGATGAAGATTAGTTTTAAGTTTTTCCATAACAAATTGTTGGAGCAATAATAAAATATTTAACAGGTTTGAGTAAATAAATGCCAATGAAACACACTGTAACAATCCTCTAAAGCAGTTGAAGGGCTGTACAAAATTTCCCGGTTTGAAACTATTTCAATAAACTCGCGTCGGTTGCGAAACGTGCCGACCGAAGTATTGCAAAATTTTGTATACGCGTTTGACACGTTCATAGCGAGAGAATGCCAGAATGACCATCTGCGTGCTTATTGCTCTGATACTGAAGTTATCGCAGTTATTCCCCAATTTGACAGTACGATTGGGAATTATGCATTCACTGTATTTTGGTGAGGCTAGTGAGTAACAAGATAACAAGTTTCTTGATATAATTTCAATTAACTAACAAAATGGTGGCCGTCTTGTTAGACTTTTCTTGTGAGTTTTCGTGGCAACTCACATCCATGCTCCGCGGAATTATTTCCAATCCACTTCACTTGTGCACAATAACCAAACTATACGACGTATAACGCCACCAACATTATAAAATATAAAGCTAAATAACACAAGATTATGAATAAAGTATAAAGGCCACTATATGACATTCCAAGATCCCTCCAAAAACTCCCATTTGTAAGTTATATATTAGCTCATGCATTAGAATAGCCCATAAATTATATAAACTATGGGCCAAAATACCCGCATCCGAAAGTATTCTATACTTTACTAGCGGCACCTGCAGACGTTGTTCCACCCTGATAATAAACAAAGCTTATTATCCAACCGTAGCGCCACCTACCGGGTCCAATTGTCAATTTAAACCAATTTCGGATCCGCTTAAGCACGCACACAAAATTTCATCAAAATCGGTCTAGCTGTTTTGGAGAAGTTCAGTGACATACACACGTACAAGAGAAATTTATATATAAAGAAGATAGGCTTCAGCATTTGACCACAACCTTATCTAATGGTATTTGACGATGTTATCTAAGATGGCATATCCGCCTCAACAACTCCTCCATATATTTTTATCGGAAAATATCGAACTGAAAAACTCTCCAAATTTTCCGATAAAAATATATGGAGGAGTTGTTGAGGCGGATATGCTTGGTACTCATATACGTTTCAACAACTCAAACATAAATGAATAGTTAGCTAGGTTAGCTAAGATAGGTCGCGATTTTGTATGCAACGGGCAACAGCCAAGCCGAGGTGTGCCGTGCACCATTGAGCTGGTTGCCAATATAAAATCGGCTGAGTGCCTTAAGCGCTCGCCTTAGTAGTCCGGTGAAGCTGTTAAGACCTTACTAGGTCAATAGCGTAGTAAGATCGAGAAAAAAAAAATCTAAGATGGTCATGCTAATGCTAAACAATGCTAATACTAAATGCTAAACATGCTAGACCTGGACGAGCACTCGTTCTCTAGTATAACTGCCGGAACATACTAATAAGTGCTTTGGCGACAGAAATTCAATTTGAGGGCAGTAGTTAGCCAATTATGCTTGGAACAAGTTTAATCAGCGTACTATGGCTTCATCAAGATCTTTTTATTCACCGAAAGCTACAGTTGCACGCTATAAACTAAACTATCATCACTTATATTTTTAGACCGTTAGACTTATATGAAAATAATCGTTATCACCAGATCAGCCTGTTAAAGACCTCCTACATGGTCTTCCTTTAAATGAAACATAATCATCACGGCAGCCACGTGACGTATTGGCAATTTCAAACTCCGAGAAATGTATAGTTATATATTTTTCCATACACAGTGATACAGTCGGAACATATCTCAGGTTCAGGTTTCCTCACGAAGTCTTCCTTCACCGTCACTTGATATTGTTATAAATTTAAATGAGTAAATTTACGCGAATTTCGAGAAATTCGTTAGTTAGCTGGGGTTACAGTCTGTGGATATGGAATTGAATTTCCATTGATCAAACCACTTTTCCACGACTTGATATGTTATAATGTATGGAATCAATATGTATAAAAATACAAAGTCGTATGAACCCAAGGGCGACTCCTAGTGTTATTATAAGTTCGCACGTTAAATATGGTAAAGGACAAGCAAAAGATAACGTAAATGGATTCATTAACCATCCTAAGCTTTCCCAACCGATTACTCCCAAATATCTTCTATAATATAAAAATCCAGTGTCATGATGTTTGTTCACATTGAACTCTGAAACTACTCAACCGATATTATCTGTATAATTATTATATCGTTATAAACAAATGTTTTTTGTACGTGTTTATGTCACTGAACGGACCTAAACGGATGGACCGATTTTGATGAAATTATGTGGGCGTGTTCTAGTGGATTCGAGAATGGTTAAGATTGAAATTGGACCCGGTAGGTGGTGCAGCGGTTAGATCAGGTTGGGACAACGTCTGCCAGGCTCGCTAGTATTAACATATAATTTGGTCCTACTTGAGAGATAGAATAATTTATACTTCAATTAATGGCCTCAATATTTTTTCATTGCAAATTAAATCATTGTCAATGTTGATTATTGTTATTAATTGTAAGTTTCATTAGTTTCGAATAGATGGCGCTTTGTATTAGTTTGTTGACAGAAATCTGCAGCGCTGACTGTAATAATATGTCATAGATGGCGCCAAGTTTTAATTTTGAATTTCCTTTTTAATAACTTTGCCACAGTAACGCGTTGGTGACTGAGCTAGTATGTTTTATATTTGGTCGTTCCATCTGATTAAAATCACAAGAAGACAGAACAAGAAATTTCGTTAGAAAAACAAAGTCCAACTATGTAGACAAACCTCCAAGGGAACTAAATATTCAAATTAGTATTAAACTATTTCGATACTTCTCGAACTACTCCGTCTTCGAGTTAGTTGAATACAACTTGGAATTCACTTCGCATATGTGGAATTGATGTTATGCTGGTTTGTGCAATGTATGAAATGCGGAATTGCGTCGACAAAAATTTATTCTTCAAATATTTTTTAGATTATTCTTTAAATTTTACATTCTTATTATATGTATCGATAATAAGACCGATAAAAAAAGTAATTGTTTCTAAATATCCTTATTTATAATATTAAGGCTCGTCAACAACCTTAGATAGGTGGTAGAGCCACGCTGAGCTATTATTGGTTTCGGTATGAATGGGTCGTCTCATACGGTGTCGTACCACCCGACCCACGGAAACACCGACGTGAAGTAACAGTGATTGCATTGTTGCATTTCGTTCAGCCACCACCTCCACATGCCCACCTCCCCTTCCCTCGCCCCCTCCTCCTTATCCTTCTCCTCCAAACACAAACTGGCAACGTAATTTCGACTCATAACGTACAATATTTAATGGCCAGTTCACATCAACTCTACGTGAGATGACCATGCCCACAAATCGCTCTTGCAGAATGTCTAATGTGACATGAGCTAAGTGGTACCTACGCACCGTCCTGTTGAAAGCAAAAGTTATCCATATTATCCAAATCAAGCTACAAAAAGTTGGAAATCATCGATCTATAGCGTTTGCTGATGGCGATGCTTGCCTGGCCAACGTCGTTCCCTAAGAAATTTAAAACGATGTCGCCACCAGCCCTAAATTGAACGTGTTGTTGAATGATATATTCATTCTTGTTGATTTGGCAGAACCAACTGAATAAAGTACAACCATTTTGACAAATGTAGCATCAACAATATGACCGCTGTGAACTGTCAAAATTCGGAAGTCCCTATTGAAAGACCCTATATAATAATAATATAATAATAATCTTAATAAAGGGAACCCTGCCTCCTACGTTAGTGTATACTGTGTTGTAGAAGACAGTTACAAATATTATGAACATGTTGCAATTTACATACCATAGCATATAAGTGACAATGAACACAAGCTATATCTATATACAGCAAATTGAGTTCTAATATACATGTTTTCATAAGCTTTCATTTGATGTTTTTGGTGTGTGTGTGTGTGTGTGTGTGTGTGTGTGTATGTAAAAAGAAGGATGTATGAAAAAGGTAATGAGCGTGTGCGTGTTTTACATTATAAAGTCGACAGTTTTACATTGGTATTAGATGTGTGCTATTGAATCTATGGTGTGGGTGGAATCACTATCTGTTTGAATCTTGCTGTGCGCAAAACGGAGTTCATGACTACATTATGATCCTAATCCTAACATGCTAGTTTTGACTATTTTGCTAACTTGCTCCCTGCTTTATGTTACTTAAGAAAGTCTCGAGACTGTCATAGTCATATTCGTCTAACCAACATACTATTTTGTGTTTAGCTTTATAATTACTTAAGTTTTTAATCATAAACTTTTTATCCACTATATTGTATATTGAGGGTGCCATGAAATCAAAGTGTCTCCGTCCAAACGTGGATCTTAAGTTTGGAATGGTATAGTTTTGCAGCCTTTTATTAGAATACTGTAGATAAGGGACAGTTTTGTGATATTTTTTACCACTGAGTAAATAAAGTTTTTTCTTACTGGTAAAATTTTACTTAGTCTATAAAGATCCTCTGTGGGATGTCTAAATGGCAAAAATCTCATCACTTTGAGGACTGTCCGTTGCGCCCGTTCTAGTTCTAGCATGATTTTTTTTGTCGCACCTCCCCATGCACATATACAGTAACTAATTATACTATTACAGAGTGCGTAGTAAGACTGATTCATTATTCTTTCGTCAGCAATAGTACGAAGGGTTTTAAAGATATAAATTAGTTTTCTCACACGGTTAGTTAAGTTACGAACATGAAAACTCCAGTGTAGCTGGTTGTCAATGGTAACGCCAAGATATTTAATAGTCTCTACTTGTTCTAGAGGGCAGCAGTTACAATTCTTAACAAATTTATTTCTGTTGCAGGGATAGGTGTGAGCTATTACATTAAACTTTGCATCTGTTTGTGTTTTTGCTGTTTTACTAAAGCAGAGATATTTCGTTTTATTTCTGTTTAATGAAAGCAAGCTATCCTCGAGCCAAGAAGTAACAATAGATAATCCATTTTCGGCGTGTTCTTTAACTTTATTCCATGTTTTATAATGGAATAAAAGAACAGTATCATCCGCAAACATGATTATGTCTGACTGTACTGGGTTGAGAGAACACAAGCTATTGACATATAGTAGGAATAGGGACGGTGAGAGAGTACTCCCCTGTGGCACTCCAAATGTGCAGGGTGCACTGTCACTAAGGTACGAGTCGACTCTTATTTGTTGATGCCTATTGGTCAGGAAATCGGAAAACCAGGCAAGAGGTAGACCCCTTATGCCTACATTTTCTAACCTCGTAAGGAGAATCGGAATAACTACTGTATCAAATGCCTTTTGTAGGTCTAAGAAGATACCAATACATTTTTCACCGTTGTCTAAGTAGCTAGTTACAAGTGATGATAGTTTTAAAACGGCTTCTTCTGTCGACTTCTTTTCTCTAAACCCATATTGATTTGAAGCGATAAGGTTATTCTTTTCAAGATAAGAAACGAGTCTTTTTTTTACGATTTTTTCAATAATTTTAGATACCACAGATAATAGAGATATTGGACGGTAGTTTGAAGCGATTTGTTTATCTCCCGACTTATATATTGGGGTCACTATGGCTTTTTTTAGTACTGATGGGAACACAGCCGTTGAAAAATTTAGATTACAAAGAAACCTGATAGGAGTTGCAATGTGTTCCGAGCATTGTTTACATATTTGTGAGGAGATTTTGTCCCATCCTGGGGCTGTATTACATTTAAGGGAAGAGATGACATTTGATACTTCCACAGGACTCGTAGGAAAAAGAGAAAAGGTAAACTGAGGTGATACGTTAGGAGTACTTGCCTTGGTAGACAAGTCAGTAGTACTCTGGTTTATCCTAAGTAGAATGCTATTTGCTAAGTTTGCTCCCACTGTTGTAAAATATTTGTTGGTTTCATTCAATGATGCCATAGGAGAATCTTTATTACTTATAAGTGGACTGGGGGTAGATATTTGTTTATTGAGGTTACAATAATCCTTAATAATCTTCCAGGTGTTTTTTGAATTTCCAGTGTTTTGTTTAAGTTTGATCAGATAGTAGTTACGTTTTAATGTTTTAATTATTTTATTGCATACATTTCTATAAGAAATATATCTTTTTTTAAATTCTACATTTTGTGGGGATATTTTCGTTTCTCGATGTAATTTATTTCTTTTCCGAATGCTCCTGACCACACTATATGTGATCCATGGTTTAAGGGGTTGATTTTTCTTTTGTGTATATTGTAATGTAGTATTATTTTGTATTTGCGTCTGGGTGACAGAGATGAAACGTTCTGTAGCCAAGTTAACATCTACAAGATCATATATATCTTTCCAAGTTTCTTGTCCTAAAGATGACTTAATACCTTCGATATCAACTATGTGTTTATTTTGTAAGCTCTTCTTATGGTGCAGATTTACTTTTTCTACAAAAAGTAAAATAGGGCAGTGGTCAGTTAGTTCACTAAAAACTATTGTCTGGTGGGGACTATTAATTTTCAGCATGAAGTGGTCAATGCACGTGTGCTGTCTTGTTGGTAAAGAAATACCTGGCAAAAGACCATATGCAGCCATTAGATTCTTATAATCGGATACATAACCTATGTTTTTGTTTTCGGATAATATGTCTAGGTTTATATCACCTGTAAATATAATATTTTGACCACGAATATTTTTGAGGATATTGTCAAGTGAATCGAGATAGAAAGTGGGATTGTAAAAACATGGTGGTCTGTATGAACATATAATTGAGTACATCTGACCAACTTCGATAACTAAACAATTACCTTCTACAATATGTGGTTCATAAACTTCAACATTAATATGTTTTTTAATATACACTATTACGCCATCATTTTGATTAATGCTATTTTTTGTTTGGTACATATTGTAACCGTTGATCATCGGAGGGTTATTACATTTACTAATCCAACATTCTGTCAGAACAATGATATCGACTGGTAAATCAATGGTGCGAAGAAACGCCAAAAACATGTCAAAGTTGCAATTTATACTTCTTATATTTTGAGAGATTATTGTTAGTGTGTTTTGTCCTTTATAGTTTAGATAGTTAGCACAAATCGAGGGATCGTCTATATATGTACAATGGGTCTTAATTGACTGTTCCAGGTCGTCTTCAAGATCTTTAATGTTGGGATTGAATTTTAATTTTTTCCGTGTAAATAGTGCTTGGAACTCCGAGGAGTAGGGTAGTTTAAAATACTTATTATTGTCTTTTGAGCCTCATTATGCTGAGTTATTATGATTTTATTGTAACGTATGTTGGACGTCGAGTATGATAATAATGTGTAGAATGTATGTATGTGTTGAAATGTAAACAAAAAAGTAAGTAAATTATTAATCATCGTATTGTTGTAAGAATTTACGAACGACACAAATAGTAATAGTATATGCATAAATACAACGTAGCCTTTGTATATAACATATAGTCATTTCTCATTTCTTAAACTATCGATGTGAGCTTCATCTTTGATTAATATGTGTGGAGCTCCGTCACACTTACGCAAGTAGACTCTGCCATTCATTGTCCAACAATATCGGTAGTTGCATGTTTGGCATAATTCCCTGGCGAGAAAGTGTAATCTTTTATTTTTAGGGGTTAGATATTCCGAGACATATTTTTGTTTTGTTGATTCGATCCGGTTAGTGGCGGTGAACGAGCTGTACGAGGCATCGTATTTATTTTATTTCTTCTATAAATGTTGATTGCTCGAAAAGATAGTAAATGACTTAATAACAGTGGCTTGTGGCGGTAGCTTGCTCTTGTATCATATATATATATATATATATATATATATATATGATGATAATTTGAGAATGATACACTGACGGATTGTAACCAAGTGAAATCATGCAATGGCCCACGAGTACAAAATCATTTTATTCTAGTGCTTTGTGTACTGTAAAATTAGTGAAACTAAAAATACCAATATTAGTCAATAAATTAACCTAGCATTTACCGCTTGTTTGGACAGAGAAAGAATATTTGTATTTTCCCTAGTTCTTTACTTCAAATATCTTAAGTCCTTAAATGTCCTACAGCTGAGTGAAACCACTTCCCGAGGGAAGAGAAGGGCTTTACCACGTCAGAATGCGGTTGTCCATTATTCAATGTAAATTCATCTAAGTTTCTACATTTTCCTATTATACAGGATTATAGGAACACTGCTCAATGTTTTCTAAATATTGCCTTTAGCCATAAAACTGACAATAGATATTGTTCATTGAATGCAAATTAGTAAATGTCGGTGAAGCTCAATGAATTCGTTGGGAGGTACATACTTGCATTTACATACACACGGAAACTGATTTTTATTTATATAAAAGAAACTAGCTTCTGCCTGCGACTTCGCGTGGAATAGTTAGTTACTTTGTGTCAACGCTAGCACGAAGTGAATGCTCTCAAAAGGAAAGCTATTACTAGTTTCACCATGAATGAGTTGGCTCGCCCGAGTTAGTACTACCCTCTCACATAAACCGACGTGAAGTAACAGTACTTGTATTGTTGCGCATCGTTTGGTCAGTGAAAGCGCCGGAGCCCAATTCCCCTCTCTTTTCCCCCTCCTCCCTGTTCCCCCAAAACACAGGCTGGCAACGCACTTGCGACTCCCCTGGCGTTACTAGTGTCTATGGACGGCAGTGATCATTTAACATCAGGTGACCCTCTTGATCGTTTGCGGTCTATGATATTATAAAAACGATTTTGAAATACTCTTCATTGGTGCATCGCGTAATGATATCTTAGCCTATCTTTTAGCTTTCCTCAATAAATGAGCTATCTAATATCAATTCAAATCAGACTAGAAGTTCCTGAGATTAGCCCATTCAAGCATCAAACTCTCCAACTCTATAATAATAGGTCTTTACCTATGAAATTGCCGTTTTATATGAAAAAAATTCAACGAATTTTTTTCATGTATTTTTTATTTGTATTAATCGAAGTAATCACCCATGCAAATTAAAGCATCTTGGCCAACGCAGTGGCAGTTTATTGATGCCCTTCTTAAAGAAATCAGCTGGACGGGAGGCAACAAATTCTTTAAAGCCATTTTCTACTGCCTCTCGGGTATTGAATTTTCTTCCCGCCAAGGATTTATCCAAATTCTGGAAAAAGTAGTAGTCTGTAGGCGCAAGGTCTGTATATAAACCTGTATATAAATTGTAACTTTAGAAAAAAATCATATATTATATATAACCATATTGTAGTTGTTAGAACATAATACACCGGAGAGCGGTCATAAGGTACCATTTATTATTACAAATAGGGTGATTCCATAAAAATACTCCAATAAATTGTAATCAAAGGACCGTGGAGAATGACACACAAAGGGCTCACGAGACCGTATGTCCTACGAATAGCTTAACGAGCTACTGCCATCACGAAATATGTCCGTCGGTCACTCATCTTTTGTTAAGCCCTCTGTTATTGACCTCTTAAGGCTAGCTCCGAGTCGTATTATTACTATTTTCAATAAGTGTTTCGTGCGTATATGTACTTTGCCTAATATCATTGGTATTTACTAGCGATATTTAAAAAAATGTGTGTGTGTACTTATGTACACGAGTTAGAAGTTATACTTCTTTGGCTTAACAAGATAAAAATTAGTAGTGGTAGAACCTAGCTGAAGCTATTATTGTTTTCAGCACTAATGGGTCGGCTCGTCCGGGGAAGTACCACCTTCTCACAGAAAACCGACGTGAAGTAACAGTGCTTGCATTGTTGCGTTTCGTTCAGTCAATGAAAGTACCGGAGGCCCACCTCCCTTCCTCTTTACTTCTTTCCCTTTCCTTCCCCTCCCTCTCTCCCATATACAGGCTGGCAACGCACTAGCGACTTCCCTGATGTCGCTTGTGTCTATGGACGGTGGTGATCACTTAACATCACGTGACCCACCACTTCGTTTGCCTAAGTTAATTTATTGTGCATAAGTGAAGTGAATGCAAAATAATACCATGGAGCATGAAATTCTGAGATGCCGCAAAAACTTCCTGGAAGGTTCTAACATGGAATCCACCATCTTGTTAGAATATTGACTCATACGACGCTTAATATTAAAGTGATCGCGCGACGCTTGTAATATTATTGACTACGTGACAATGGCAGTAATAATTTGAAATATTGATGGCCAAAAATAAAGTAAAAAATGCCTTTATAATATACGCTACCGTCTACGGGTTCATAAATTTTGTTTTCTTTAACCGAAAGCTCCGAATATAAATCCTTCAAAATATCTGAATACGCTACCTCTGAATCATAACAGATGGAATAAAAACAATAAAAGAAAATCGTAAAAGATTTACATAAACAGGTTTATTCCTGTCTATGTGTGTTGTTAGTGCCTATTTAAATTGGATAAGAAAAGACGATTTATAATAATGTAAATGTAAACCTTTCAAGTAAAGCAATAAAAGTATTGTAAGTAAATTTTGGTCAATATTTATTTAGCTTTATTTACAATATATCACAGAATGTTTCTTGCAGTACGGTCTTCAAACTTTATTGGTGTTATTACAAAAAAGTTAACGTATTGAATACTTGCTTTTAAAACGGTTTCGTCCTAAATGCATCGCGCTCGCCCGAGGCAAGTTCGCGTTATCCTTTTTTTGCAAGTCTAACCTAACGTAACCAAAGCGAGACAAAAGTGCAAGATGTCTAAGTAGTCCGATGAAGCTGTTAAGATCTTGCTAGGTCAATAGCGTAGTCAGTTCGAAAAAAAAAAAAACTGCTTAAATCATATACCCAAATTAATCATTATTTGTATGATACATTCAGATCATTACAGTATAATACATCAGGGTAATAAAATAAAAGATTTCATTTGAGTAATCGACGATAAATAATCCTATGACGTATTACTGAAACAGCTTTTCAGTCTTCTTACTAAGGTTTTTACGATAAAAAAAGACATAAAACCTTTAGTTTTACGACGAAAACCTCTACATTCATCAAAATTCTGAACCTTTCCAACGCATAATGTCACGGTTATGGGTCTACTGTCAGCTGTTTGTAATACTCTCTCGATTTGGATAGTTTTTTTAACAATATCAATTGCCGTGGTCGTCGCATGGTTTGATCACAATAAACTAACTATAATGCGTAAAACACCACCAATTTTACAGAATATAGAGTCCAATAACACAAGATTATGAATAAAATATAAAATTCACTACATGATAGACTAAGATTCTGCCAAAAACACATATAGGCGTTGTATTTAATAATTTGGTAAATTAAGTAATTTTGAGACCTCGGTTTAATATTTCCATTTCCACTAACGTAGAAAGACAATGTCGCGTTAATTTCACCATTTATATTTAATTGATACTCAGAACTATATTCTCGTCAAATTAACAGCCATTGGAACAATTAATAAGGAGCATAATTTACGCTAAAGTAACACTAAACCGCGTCGAGTCGTCGCGAAATGGGCGCCATAAATAATTCAAGATGGCGTCGAAACACGGTTGCCGCTAATGGCGCGCGATTTATCTGATGACGGCACAGTGATAGCGGCTTGTCGGCGAGTATTTTAATCTTTAAATTTTAAAATAATATGCGCACATTGTAATAATGCGTGTACAATATAACTATATAAATCGACAATTGGATCCGGTCACGCATTGCTGTTGCTCAGTTATTATATATTGTCAATTCAAATAAAACATGTGACCAATAAAATAAACTGGACTTCAAAATGAAATTCAAAGTTAAAACGTGGTCCCGTCTATGAGATATCTATAACAGTCGGTCGTACAGTTTTCTCTAAACAATCTAGTTTAAAACGTCGTCTGTTCGAGACTGACGACACTCAGAATTAATAACAATAATCAACATTGACAATAGTTTAACTTGTAATTTAAAAATACTGAGGTCATTAATCGAAATATAAATTATCCTATCTCTCAAGTTGGACCAAATCTATACTAATATTATAAAGAGGTAAAATTTGTGTTTGTGACGTTGTGAATTGTGACATTGTAGGGGGTAATCTCAGGAACTACTGGTCCGATTTGAAAAATTCTTTCATTGTTATATAGCTCATTTATCGAGGATAGTTATAGGCTATCCTATATCCTATATATCACGCTAAGACTTAGTAGGGGCGGAGCATCAATGAAGAATGTTTAAAAATCGTTTTTCTTCTTGAAAGCTTCCGCTGCGTCTTAGAAATAAAGGATATCTTTATTCCAAGCGAACGAAGTCGCGGGCAGAGTTTATTATAGATAAATATGAGCTTTCATGGAGATCGGTTGAGTAGTTTCAAAGTCTATCTCCAACAAACATCGTGACATTAGGTTTTTATATAATTAAGAAATTAAGTAACATCCAATAATTACAGTTTAAGAGCACTGAAATTAAATTTTTGTCACCACATAGTTGAGATCTATTAAAGATCTTTGCAAATTCAACTTTTAAGAGAGTTAAAAAAAGTGTATATAAATACTTTAATTTTGAAATTGCATGCAACCAACTATTTGTCAACTCTTGATAATAGAAAAAGAATTCGTGACAGTTGTAACTTTATCTAAAGATGTATAGTTATTTCTTTTATTAATTTTGGTCTTTACTACTATTGCGGACAAAATTGTAACGGTTTTGATATCAATACGTTACGATCAATACAATCAATACATTACGCGTACTTCTTCTCTGACGCAGAAGTAAATATAGTGTATGTGTAGGGCTTTTTCCATTTTAACAATTTCTATATTAATACTATAAAGCTGAAACAGTTTATTTGCTTGAACGCGTTAATCTCAGGAACTATATAGTGTTAGATACCTCATCTATCGAGGAAGGGTGAAGGGTAAGCCTTCACCCTTCAGAGGGGTTCTCATTTAATAAATTGAAATGTATGTTGACGATAATAAATTGCTAGTTAATCAATTACAAAATAAACAAAAACATAATGTAACAACTAATAATATACATTTAATACAATAATAACGAAAAAAAATGTGTATAAAAAAAATGAATTAATATATTATGAGAAAAATAATTGTTATAGTTTGTAAGTCGACGTTGTAACTGCATGTAAATGAGAAATAACAAAAGGCTTATTTATTTATATTATTTATTTATTTATCGAGGAAGACTATAGGCTATGAATCGTCAAACTAAAACTAATAGGAGCAGAGCACCAATAAATAATGTTCCGAAATTGTTTTTTTCCTTTTGAAATCATTCCCTGCGAACAAAGTCACGTACAGAAGCTAGTTTCATAATTTTCACAAATGCCTACTCCTTTCGTCGGATAATCCATGACAAACAAATAAACTTAAAGATACAGTGACTGGGCGTTTCTAAAAAAGTCAAAGTTCACACGCCATTCACAACGTAATATCGTGTCGTTAAAAATGATGCCTGCATGATTTGCGGGAAAGTAAAATGTATTGTGTACGCGTGGATCCTGTGATGGTGCAAAAAATATAAACAATGTTTTTCCCTTTTTTCCTTTAATTTCCTCGCGTCATACTGACTAGAGTAGCATGTTAATGCAAAAAACTATGTGTCACAAAGCCGTAGTGTCGTATTTGTTTCCTCGTCACGATTATTTTTGTCTAAGAGATAGACCATCGAGTTAATTTAAGGGGAAGTCATTCTACATTATATTTTAACGAATTTCTTGAATGGATGGAATTGTAAGTAGTACTTTAATATTTCTGAATATATTATTATCGGAATTGGTGGTTAACTTTACTCCTCGCATAACACATTCTCATAGCGACTTTTGAATAAATTCGAATTAACGCAATAATTTTGAGTAAATTGCGCTTTTGCGTAACACGATAACATAACATGCCATTGAGTTATAAATTAAAAAGTTTAAGTTTACTTCTCTTTTGTGCTCAGATTTTCACGTATATTTTTAAAATGTTTTTTATTTTATTTTTTTTTTGTTACCAAATTTGGAGAAAAATAGTCTTTAAAAATCCCCATAGATGAATGAAAAAATAACATAGACAGTTTAGTTGGGAAATTGCACGTTATAATATCCCGAACCGAGGGTTGTTTACTTTAGCACTCTTGAGTTAGGTAAAACTACTTCTGAGTGCTTTATACATTCATATATTTAAATGATAACAAAATAATATCTGTGACCTATGAAATTAAGTTGAAAAATTTTATTCCCATTTCATACCCTTCAAAGTATGCACTCAATTAGTTTTTATATATTCCCGGCAAATACTAACTGCACGCGGTTTAACTCATGACAGGGAATTGTAGTATAATTAAAATAATATTATAATATTAGAGGATAATTAGCAGCATTGAGTCTGATGGACATAGAAGAACATTCAAACACAACGTCCATCAAGAAAAAATTCTGGTTGATCACCAATCATAACTATCATGGCAGTTGGTAAGACTCTCTGCTACTAAATAAATGCATGAAACAAAAGACAATCGCTACTATGGGTCTATCACAAGGTTTGTAGTGGTCGCTACATAGTCAGTCGAGTACAGATCCTGCCATTTCATGCGGTTACTGGATACAATATTACGGTCGTGGTTCAGCCTGAAAAACTGTAGTATGATGCTAAAGAAGAGAATTAAAAATGAACATCAAAATGCAGAATTAATTAAAACCAAATTATAGTGTCCCAATGGTTTCGTTGAGTCGACGGTTAGATTGTAATTGAAAAAAAAAAATTATATGTCCCCGAAAACGACGATGGTCGAGATAAAATCTTCAATTCAGACGACAAACAGACATTCGAGTTAACCTTACTAAACTGCTGATTATGCAAAACTTTGCTCGGCTCAGGGGTGATATTATTTACGTGGTTTTAGGGTTGAGTGGCTGTTTGAGCGTTTAGCGATTTCAATAACCATTTTCCTACATCTTAAAAGATGCAGCCCTATTTGCTCATCCCTACCTGCATTGACATCGGAATGCTCTATCCCGTAGACTAAAATTTGTTGCATGAGCTGGTTTGGTAAAACTTCTAGCCTCTGACTGAATTCATCTAAGACATTGCGTTAGATTGAAATAAGTGAGATTTAATTGATACTTAAAATTTACCACTTAATTTATTAAAATTTAGCTATAGTGTCATCAAACAAGCAATTTTTATAATAATTTTTGAGGTGTAAGGGGTGTCGACTAACATCTTAAGAATTGAGACACCCAAGACAACCTCACCTGCACGTGGTGCACCCTGCTGATCAACGAACGAGGCAATGGCGATAGCGGGGTGGCAGGGTTTTACAGCCCGACTGGGTCGCAACCACCATGTATATGGCGAAAAAGCCCGTCATAGTGACTCGCTTCTGCTTGTCGCGTTTCAGGATCAGCCTGTGCATATCCAGTACCGGGTGATTTTCGTCATTATGGCCGGCATGACAGCGGCAACCGGCGATGGATAATCTGTCTATCGGTGGTTGCCGATGTTTTTGGATTGTATTATGCTTAACATCAGGCACATTGCAGTCACTTTGTCGTGCTTCAATAAAAAAAAAATGAAAAAAATGGAGATGCAAAACAAAATGGTAATGTACTCACTTACTTTTCTTTCTTGAACTATTTTAGAGTAAGTTCATTTTATGACAAGTTTTATCTATAACTGGTGAGTAATTTTACAGCTCTTCTTTTACAATAATTTTTGAGTTTACCTTTTTTGAAATATTTGTCCATATTACAAGGTTCTATTTTACTCTTTGATGCTTTTTCGAGTTCAACCATTTTGTATAACAAAAAGTGGTGTGATTATGTCAATTAGACTGTTGAAAACACCAGTTCCCGTCCGATCACCAAGGTTAAGCAACGTTGGGTGCGGTCAGAATTTGGGTAGGTGACCGCCGGGAATACAGTGTGACGTCGGCTTCTGGTTATTATTATTTTTTTTTTTTAATTAAAGTGATTCCTTGTCTTATAATAGTTTCACTTCTGTGACAGGGCTTTAGGATACGTCCTGTTTTCTTTCTTCTTTCTGTAGGTTTATCATGAAATATTAACATCTCTTAAAACAATGCTGAAGCTACGTCCAAACTCACTCTCCTTATTAGTTTTGAAACTTTAAGATCCTGTTTACTACGACTTTGAACGTCACATCGTGTTTGTGTTTTCCGACTTGTCAAATTATATACATAATTGGTAATGATTAAAGACGACATAACACGTTTGTTTTTGGTCAAATGTTGTCTTTTCTTTATGTCTTAAGATTTATTTTTCTGCTTCAATTATATTAATAGTTATCATCATGAGGTCATTTGTGAAGGAAAACTTCTCATGGTACTGCCAAGAATAAGAGTGATATTTTTCAAATAAGTAAATTTATCTATACTGTCCAGTACCCTGAACGGTTTGATGGATTTTAGTGTATCAGGAACGTATGTGTTGTCTTTATGCCCTTATTAGCTTTAAACGTATTACATAGCAATTAAACACCTTATTAAATATGCACTCGATTGTACAATTGGACTTTGTTATTAAAGACGTTTTCTGATTATTCCCTTTTTACAGTGCTGGAAACAATATCATCTGGCCATCAGACCAGATCACAAGTACTACGGTTTTGAAGTTTGCCAGTATCAAATAACATTCCTGGCATCCGGTCATTTGGGATATATAAAGGAAACGGAAAAAAGAAAAAATAATATAACAGTCGTCCTAAATGTTGAAAAATTTTGAACATTCCCCATTTACTGAATAAAAAATGGGAGCGACTCTCATTTGTGTCGTTGAAATTTAAAACTTTCTCTAATCGAGACAAACAAGCACGGAATAAAGACTCGCGTACCGCCTCAAAGCGTTAAACCCATGCTTTAAATGTACCCTGATCTCAGGGATGTATTTAGAGTAATATATGCGGTCATTCTACCTCTATTTCATTATACAACCTCTTTTAAATAATGCGAATTGTAATTCTAACTACGGTAAGTTAATTGTGTCCAGTAGATCATTATTATTATGAAAATTTGTCAGTAAACCCTCAAGTAGTGTGAACTAGGTAGCTTATTCCGAAGGACAATAAGTTAACTGGTATTAAGAGACTATTTTACTATTTTGAATGTCACTCTTTAATTTTTAGGGTTACACAGGCCTAGTTGTTTTCATAGATTTTATTTCAAATAACTTGTTTATGGAAATAGCCTTAGTAGTATTAGATTCTTACTATATACTCTATCTCTTATGTCAGACATTGTGAATAAGACACCCAAAAAAAGCAATCGTCTTTAACTGGAATTGGATTATTTCCATAAATAATTTCTTCAAAAAGTTTACTATCCAACATTTAGTATTTTAGTGGAAAGTAATATTTTCGTATTACAATGGGTTAAATGTGCTATATAATAACTAAATAAAAATAGAACCAACACTACGTTGTATACAAGCATAGTATTTATGGTTACACTAAACTACTTAATACTAAGATTATGTCCATGACCATCAAAATCTACAGATTCTTACTACTCAGTAGATAGAAAATCTTTACAGTAAATAGTAGTCTTATACTATTCAATAAACACTCATGAAACACACAAGAAACAATCGCCGCAATACATCGCTAAATCCGTCCCACAAACTCCGCAATTAGTCTAACAGCGAGTTATCCCGTCCGGCCCTACTGTAGGTTCATACCTACAGAGTTGTTCCTCACGATGTGTTGACGAACCTTATCATTTAATGAGATGTTGTAGAGAAACAAATTATCTGTCGCTATTGTTTAGTTCATCCTCTTTTTTGGAGTTCCGTTCTCGGAAACGGAACCTTCCTTTGAAGCTTACACTGCCCCCCCCCCCCCTATCTTTAAAGGGTTATGTCTTTTAAACTGTAATAAGTGGCTGGCTGAAATCTTATCAGAACATGTATTATATAAAATATTCTATGAAATTGTAACAACATCAAATTAGAAAAAACAAGTGTAGCGTATTCTATTCTATTATTTCTACGTCTCTTAGGAGGTGGTTAACTACGCTCCTGCACACTTGCCGCGACCTCCTCCAGTAGTGATTTAACTCTAGATTCGATTTTAGGAAAAGGCCTCGAAGGCGTTGTTACCGTGACAGTGACAATATCAATTTACACATACAAGACACCTTATAACAGCACAGTAAGTATCGAAGTACTAACGGAGCTCTTTATTATTGGCTATTTAGATTTAACCAAAATTATCAGATGAATTTAATACATATGCATACAAACATAATATAGAGAGATAGACGATTTTAGTTAAATGTTAGATTTATTATGCAGAATTATTTGGACAGTAATAGTCTGTGCAGTCAAGCTAACATTTACGAAACCGTTTAAAATAAATTTTTTGTTTAAAATAAATGTATGAAATTAGATATAAATATATTAGAAAACGTATGGAAATATAAAATGACGGAAAAGTCGAATTTAAAAAGATTAGGGTAATATAGACATATCTTAAGGAAGGATGTCAGAGATATAGCTAGAATAGGGTTAAGTATGCAGTTTGTCGGATACAAGAATAGAAGAAGACCGCAAATTATGTGAAGATAATACGTGTACTGAGATTACAATCGATAAAGGAGAGAGCAAGAGGAATACATATTATCCTGTGCCTACTTAGATGGGACAGGGTGAACTAGCTGACATAATATGAGTATAGGGTGGTGAAACCGACTATCAGAGCACGAATTCTACTCGCTATTTACACATTTTTATGAAGTATCAAAATTATCACTTATATTACTTTTGGTAAGTCTGTAGGCGGCTACTAAATAAAACTCTAGTGAAAGAAAACATGTAATAAATAATATTATCGTGAACCGATCAAACAAACAAAAGATTCCATTAGGCAATATTGTTGCTTCTTATACAATGGACAGCTATAATTCATATCAACACTGTAATCCTACGCCTATTGTATTCCTGGACTCCGGCCAATATCATGATACCATCGAGATAATTTGATTTAGAAGCGACACGTATAATTTGGATTACATCCAATTCGTAACCCTATTGTTTCCTTAACGTATTCTTGATTCATTGACAAATGTCGTACTTTTGAAAAAAAAGAAAAATTCTTGTACAAGACTCATAAAGCGTTCATATATTTACATTTGTCGTAATTTAAATGTTTTCACTGAAAGGCGAATCAAACTACTATAGCAGTAACTATATGGGAGGCGAGTAACGCTTCCGCAAGAAGTATACCTCTCAGTTTCCTGCACGTGCTCTCCAGATGATGTTAAATTTTTGGCCGTAGTATTGTTCCACATAAATTGAACCTTACAGGGACGTATATAGTGTTCAATCAATTAACGATAATAAAATGTGGATACTGTATTTAGCAATACGATTAAATAAATGGTAATAAACAGCAGATAACTACACCTTAATAGATTTTTAGAACCGAACTGCGACCGCTCAGCTCTTTAGTAGATCTGTTATTTAGAATTTCATACGATAGTAATATATTATTGGGAAATCACAATATATGTCGAATAATTTAAATTACTCTCCCAGCTTTGAGTCCATCAGATATCTACTGCTGCGTACGCTTGAAATTCAATTTCTGTTTCAGACAGAATTGGTTATATGTGTCGAGTCACACGCTGTAGCGAGTAACTGGAATACGTAATCCTAAAATATATATTATTAGTAGTCACCAGTCACTTTTTCTATACTTATCTTTTAGCCGTGTTGTGCCGGCAGAGTACAATAACACCAGCACCTTCCCATGGGTATTGTAAAAAGTGATTAAGGGAGTACGAGATAGTACTGACTCCTTGTAACTTTCTTAATACTGTAACATATGTCGGAGTCTTTCTTCGGTCGTAACGGTCCTCGTTCCTTTGGGTTCAGAAGAACAAGGACGAGTATATGTATCTGAGTCTTGCGCGTACACTTGTGCACCTTAATATATCTGCGCATCTGACCGCTTCTACTACTGGACTCCCGAGTGATTAGAGGTCAAAGTGGTCGCTATGACCGAAATCGGTCGGATCAATTATCAACTTATATCTTTAAAAGTTAGTTGGTTAGTTGGTACTCACTACTTTATTATCTCAGCAATATATTTTGTGTGTGGTTTGATCAGTGGAATATTAATATATGTCCGCAGATACGAACCCGGGCTTGTATCTACTAATGTGTAAATTCGCAAACATCTACTAATTCAAATTAGTAACACTATCAGCTGAAGGTAAAGGAAAACATCTTGAGGAAACTTGAACTTGACAAATGTTCTTGTAGTACTACTGTATGTGGGAAAAATATAGAACTGTGGATTTCTCAGAGTTTAAAAACGTCAATACGTCGTGGGCTGGCGTAGTGATTACGCCCATACTTTCCTTCGGGAAGAGACCTATGGCCCTGCAGTGGGTCTCTTACAAGCTGATGATGATGATGACTTTGTGAAAATAGATTCAGAGATTTCGGATATGAACGTATGATGTATAAAAGGTAGTTTGTAAAAATCTATAGATATAAATAGAATGGCAGTGTCTGTTGGTTTCTCGAAAGGTTTTCTGAAATTGCTTAATCAATATTCACGAGATATATGCTAGCAGATAGAGGACTTTCTGATTATTATATCGACTCCATTTCATTACGTCTTCAAATAGGAGTTAAACAGTATTAGAATGAAAAACAAAAGACAAACAACAATTAATTCAGATAAAACTGATACTTCCAATGTTATAAATGCGAAAATAGCTTTGCTTGTTAGTTTTTTGTTGTCACGGGCACCGAATAGCATAGCGGAAAATTTTTCTACCTGAAAAAAAAATTCTGTCCGGGGGAATTAGGTTGAATTAATATTAATATGAGGGAAGCTAAAAGCAATAGCTTGTAGTCTATGATTAGGTAATTTCATCTCGAGATCATCTTTTACGCACACTTTATAATTTTAAAATAGTTCTCTCGTGAATTATGCCATACGTTAACATTTACAAATTTCTCGCTACACGCAAAATACAAAGACGAAATACTCATTAATGTCTCACTAAAGATATAATATGTTCCATATCTGCAATATTATCTATAATAATAATATCTTCTCGTGATATCTTTCCTGATTCTAGAAAATATTGACAACGAGAATATGATATCAAAGTGTCACTAAACATTAGGCAACGTCGGGCGCGGTCAGTACTTGGATGGGTGAGCGCCTAGTAATAACGCGTGCCATTGGCTTTTGATCTATTTTTTGATTAAAATGTTTCCCTGTAATATGAAAGAGTCACATCTATCGTGTATCTTCACGACTCAACCTAGTTATCTAAAAAGACCATAATGTCTTTACTTAATACAAAGTTCGAAAAGTTTCAAGTTTTACTATATAGACTACTGTATTATGCATTCATTGACGTTTTTGAGGAGAAAGGCAACAAGCGGTATGTTACTTAAGTTTTTTCTTCTGTACATAGAATATATTGTTAAGATAAGAAATGACACAGACGAAGTCATGGGTATTAACTAATGATACAATCATAAAGCATTCATCCCTTTTTTATTCAGCTCGTAGATACACTTTTCTGTCAACAAACTAATTTAAAGCGCCATCTGTTTGAGACTGTTGAAACTTACAATTAATAACAATAATCAACATTGACAATCATTTAATTTGTAATTTAAAAATGTCGACGCCATTAATCGGAATATAAATCATCCTATCTCTCAAGTTGGACCAAATTATACATAAATGCCAACTTTCATGGAGATCGTTTGAGCAATTTCAGAGTTCATAGTGTTCTTATATACTTACATAGATAAATGATATTCGGAGAGAGACTCTCAAATTGAGGGTCTGTGTAATGAAAATAAAAAATACCGCAATACACATGCTTCAGCCATTATTTCTACGGCCCTATTCGACTTTACAACAAATTATATGTATAACATAACAAAGGGCATAAAACATAGTATGTGGCTCCGGCAGAACGTCATAAAACGCACCTACCGAAAAACGTGGAGGGCGTCCGGTTCAACAATAAACGAGAAACGCTGAAAAACAGTTATCTAGTTTACGCTCGAATAATTTTAACGGCGCCATTTTGAATTTATGCGCCTAGTCCGGTTTCAGCTAGTTAGAACCGGGCGAGTTCGGTTGAACTGCGTAGAAAATATATGTTTTGTGAGTACATAGATTGTGATATGACTGGTTTCGTAATATTTCCTTTTGCTTAAACATTACATACTAAATAAGCTATTTCAAATTAAAACTCCGAAACAAAATCAAACGATTTCTATGCGGGTCAATTGAAAGTATACGATGTAACTTAGGATAACACTACTCATTCTAACATAATTTTGATAAGGAGTAAGCGAGACTGGTATAATGGAACTGACTGTATTTTTCCTTTTTTTTTAAATATTTTCTTCTAACACGACAATGCAATAAAATTCGTAGCATATACTGATAATTTTATTTGATTTCACGCGCTTGGAAAAAATGATGAAAGAGAATTTTTACGATACGCACGCACAATGACACCTAAAAGCGACACCATGAAATTGGTTTGTTGGTCAAGAATTTGTGATAATTGACAAATATATTTCAAGTACTTATACAGATATTTATGAATCTAAACCACGTGTTTTGTATCAGTGGAGATGTAAAAACTATATATTCATACAGGAATATATACGTATATGTATCTGTGCTTTTAGATGATATATGGTGGTGATTGAATCTATCTTTTGTTACCTAATTTTTTATTTTTCATCTAATCTCCAGCGGTTTAGTACAAAACGGTGACTCTAACGTATCAGAAAGTTAATTTACATCAATAAAATCCTACCTACTGATAAAAGGATGAAAAACAAAACCCATATCATTATTACGAGCTTCTAAATGTGCATAATATTAAAATTAGAGAAAGCATCTGCTTCTGCGGTCCCGTGAAATGTGCGAAAACAGTTATCATATTCACGCTCGGATAATTTTAACCGGTTCATTTTGAATTTATGCTCTCTGACCGGTTTCATTGAGTCGAAACCGGGTGAGAGCGGTGCAAGCCGGTTAATAATGGTTCTCGTGTGTAAAATAACTTTGGGTTTTATTAATTCCATTTTGAAACAGTTCTTTTATGCAAAATTAATATTTTAGCAGATGGTAAGAGAAATATGAAGTCAAAGAATAAATTCTGAAGAACAATCATTACATACAGTTATGAGTTGAAACTTGTTTTATTTTTCCTTGCGATTGTGGATAAATGAAAATGCGGGGTCTTTGTTTTATTTCTACAGACTCTTATGTTAAAAGTATTTGTAATTGGGACAACTATTGTTATTATTTTACTTAACAGGTTTACTATTATATTATACTAGCCTCTGCCCGCGACTTCGTTCTTGTGAAATAGATACTATGGGCTAACAACGCTAACACGCAGCGGCAGCTCCCAAGAGGAAAAACCCCCGATTTTTAAACATTCTGTATTGGTGCTCCGCTCCTATTGATCTTAGCGTGATGATATATAGTCTATAACCATCCTCGATAAATGAGCTATATAACATTGAAAGAATTGTTTAAATCGAACCGATAGTTCTTGAGATTATCTCCTACAACGTCACAAACAAATTTTACCTCTTTATAATATTAGTATAGGTTTATGACGGCTACTTCTTCATCTTTTATAGGCATTACTTAATTATAATCCACTATGTCCACAGCGCAAAGGATGAACCTACTAATTGCGTTAGCAGTCACGTCGGTATAGTGTTTATAGGTGTTGGTGCGTCTAGATAGAACACGCGGGTTACCAGATGGTAAATGGTCATCGCCTCCCAAGGACACTTGTGACACGAAGGGATTAACAGATGCGTTGCCGGCTCTTGAGAAAGATGTAGGCTCATTTATTTATAAATTTGTAAGTCATTTCAGTCAGAAGAGAGAATGTCAAATATTCAACATTTTGAATTTATTGTAATCACGTTTTTTGTTTTAATTCGTAGTTCTAATTTTATGACAATAAAGTAATTATGTTACGAATTAAATGCTTTGTGCAAATAAGTTATTTGTATATTACTTTCAAACACCATAATTTTATTAACATGTATACTAGATTAAAGGACGAATTACCATAAGAATGCAATGCGAAAGGCCACGTTTCATAACTTGGAAATTAAACTTGGCTGTTTATATATTGTAATGTAAAAAGCGAACCGTGCAAATAAAACCGTAACCCTTTCAGGCGGGGCGAATGCGAAATCCGAGTGTCACCGCCGCGTCGTATCCGGTTTTATCAGTTTTTATTGTCGACACTCGGCCGGGTATCCGGCCCTCTGTGCCGGTTACTGGCAACCGCATTTTTATGTCCTCAGAACCGACACACGATAGACGTGGCCTAATTTATAAGAGCAAGCGATTTAATCCATATTTATATATTTATTTTTATGGGTCATAAAATGTAAAATACTTTTGTAAATATACTAATAGTAACACTTCTGTATATAAATATAAATAGTAGCCATGTTTAAAGGCAACCACAGTATAGTCCAACAATAAATTAAATTTCAATAAAACTAAATATTTGACTATTATACAGACTTCAAGATTTAACATAAATATTAGGAAAACTAACAAATTTATACAGACAGAAAAATAAAATACTAAAACTAATTAATGCTGTATTTTATAATTAGATGATATGCCTTTTTCGCTGTTTTGGATTTATTTCGTTTGTTTGAGATAATGTCGCATGTTTTATGTAGTATTCATATTCTGTTGATCGGAGTCTAAAAACCTAAATTACACACATCAAAAAGTCTAAGCAACATGCGTGATATTACAAATTTTATCATTTATATTAATTAATTTCTAAGTATTTACTCAAACAAAGTGCGTAGGTAAGTAAACTTTTTTGTTATTGATGACATATTGGCTGTTTGTAAAAAAAATTTGATTATGTTTTTTTTTTTTCATAAAATTCAAATGACTGCGAATTTGTTTGAATTTAAGTGCGTTTTAATTGCTACGTTTAGTCTTGATTTTATTATTTTACCAACCATTTAAATAAAGTTAGCAACAAAACTGAATTGTTAGATATTCTTTACGTCATGAAGTGACGTCATTTGATGGCAGATGAAATGCAAAGAGCTGTAGGGATGTTGCAAGCGGGAAGTAATCAATCTTAGGTATCTCGACATTTTGGCATTGATAGAAGTGTTATTTATCGTCTTTGGCAGCGCTACAATAATACAGGGAGAACCCGCTGAACAGCATCCAGGCCGTAAAAGGAGTACAACCACTCGGCAAGACCGGTACATACAACTGACTGCAAGACGCCAGCCATGTTAACCGGTCGAGAGATAAGTTTGAGGCTACAAATTTCAAGTGGTGTTGATGTAAGTCCTCAAACTGTGCGAAATCGCCTGCATGAGTACGGCCTACGAGTTCGACGCCCAATCAGGTGCCCATCGATACGTCACGGGAATCGCGCTCGTCGATATGAATGGTGTAGAGAACGCATAACATGGACCCAGGAACAATGGGATAAAATTATGTTCTCCGATGAGTCGCGATTCGGGTTTAAGCCTGATACAAGAAGGGTGCGAGTGTGTCGTCGGCCCGCAAATACTGAAAGGATCAGGTGCGTTCAGGAAGTTCATCCATACAGCGGCTCAACAGTTATGTTATGGGAGGGTATTATGAAGAACATGCGAACTGAGGTCATTTTTGTAAATGGAAACATGAATGCTGAAAATTAGATTGAGGATATTCTCAGACCTTATGTCTACCCATTTGCATAAACCTTTGGCTCCGATTTTAGGTTAATGCATGACAATGTGCATTCACACACAGCTCGGCGAACCAGTGAATACTTTGCAACTGAGAACTTCTGGGTATTGCCCTGGCCTGCACAATCGCCAGATCTCAACCCCATCGAGCACGCATGGGACATGCTCCAGAGACGTGTTTTGAAGGATTTGGACGGAGCGACAACAACCTAACAGGTGAAGGATTTGCTACAATTCCATTGGGAGCGAATACCGCAAGATGACATAAAAAGTCTCATTAATTCAATGAATAATCGTAGCCGACAAGTTCTGAATAGCAGAGGAGACCATACTTTGTATTAAATTGTTCTATTCTTTCACAATGAATACATTTTCTTTAGAAATTTCATTTTGTAAGAAAGAAGTTTAGTTTCTTATGTATCTTAGTTTCTACAGTATATTCTAATATTGTTCATTTCTGTTATTAAAAGAACTTATAAAGACAACAGCTGGTATTTTTACATCATGGAACCCTAAAGATATTATTTTAAACATAAAATACAACGTTATAATGTGAAGAACCATCGTAAAGTTTAAATTAGTACATGTTGTTTAGACTTTTTTGATGAGTGTAGTATAAGAATGTGAAATTTAATCAAATAAAATAGTTTATTGATCGCTTAGGTACTAAATAGTAGATAGTGTGTTCAGACATCGATTGACTTTGGTTGTAATCTATACGAATGGGGCAGTACTTTTGGTAAAGGGAAACACCATAATGAAGACACGGTACGGCGAGAGTGTTTTCTCTAAGCTCATTTGGTCAGTTTTTTATATCATAGGAGGCAAACGCACAGACGGATTACCTGATGTTAAGTAACTACCGCCATCCATAAACACTAGCAATACCAGGGAAGTCGCAAGTGCGTTGCCAGCCTGTATTTTGGGGAAGGAGTATTTGGAGGGAAGGACGAGGGGAGACAGCTGCGTCCCCGGCGCTCTCACTGATCGAATGAGACGCAACAATGCAAGCACTATTGGTAGTCCGGTGAAGCTGTTAAGATCTTCCTAAGTTAATAGCATAGTCAGATCGAAAAAAAGCAAGCACTGTTACTTCAGGTTGGTTTTCTATGGATCGGGTGGTAGTACCCCGGACGAGCCGACCTATATTTTTACTACAACAACATTTATAGAAATGAACGTTAGTGTATACGTATGAGATTGCCAAATTTTAACAAAGTGTGGTCAATTACCATGAAAGTGAATGTGAATTGAAGAGGTGTTCTCTTTGAGAAGGTTTTTAGAATTAAATTTGCCATAGTTCGTTACTAAATTCTACTACAACAAATCAGCATTTATACATGTTTTTTTTATCTGCAGACTGCACACGTTTTTTTTTGACTTTCGTTTAATTTGTTTTATACGTCAAAACTCCAATCTGTAAGCAACTATTGGATTTTTTTTTAATGTATTATTATTATTATACTTAAGTATTAGCTATTTTAAGACGGATTTTTATATGTTCTTTATCGCGGTTGCATTTTGATCCCTTATTACATGTTTTAGGTTATAATCCACAATGTACCGCGCCGAACGTCCACGGCCCGATGGATGAATTTATTAAGCGTATCGTTGATGACCTCAGTGTTATATATTTATTACAAACTTCTGCCAACCACAGTGGAATATTTGCCGCATGCAATAGTTACTTTGGGCTAACGCTAACACGCAGCGGAAGCTCTCAAAAGAAAAACAAAACGAATTTTAAATATTCTTCATTAGTGCTCCGCTTCTATTGTAGCGTGATGATATATAGCCTATAACCTTCCTCTATAAATGAGCCTACGCCTACAACGTCACAACTCACAATCTTTACCTCTTTATAATACTATGTATACATATATCTATACATATATGTCTATAGGTTTTATGTTGAAATGTGTAATATCTATATATTCTTTCATTTTTACTAATTCATATTGAATTTAATCTTTTTTTTTATATCATAGGAGACAAACGGTCAGGTGGGACATCTGTTAAGTGACAATTACCGTCCATAGATACTAGCAACACCAGGGGAGTTGCAAGTGCATTACCATCCCATGTATGGGGGAGGGGGAGGGAGGATTGTAGGTTGGAGGGAGACAGAGGAGGTAGGTCTCCAGCGCTCTCACTGACCGAATGAAACGCAACAATGCAAGCACTGTTATTTCACGTCGGTGTTCTATGAGAGGGTGGTACTACTCCGGGCAAGCCGACCCATTTATTCTGAAACCAGTAATAGCTTCAGCGTGGCTCTATCACCTTGAGTTCATCTTTAATCTTACAATTAAATTCTTTTAAATCGCTTCAGTGTTTAATTTACGCTTATCGCCAATAATCCGTGAGGCAGCGTAATGTTGGCTACACCGATCACTATATCTAGAGATGGACACACTAAAGTTGGTAACAAGGTAATAGTCATTTACTTTGTTGAAACTTTTTATCTCTTAATTCGGTGTTAACTTTGTGGGTCAAAGTTATAGATTTATAGAACTGTATATTTATTAAGTTATATTGTAGCTTTAAAAAGTGAAGTCATATTATTTCTGATGAGTTTTTAAGTGTAATATTAAAATCAACCACGAAATAATCAATACAAATGACATCAGATAGGATTATAAGATATTACAGGACAGTTTAGAAATAAGTTTAGAAAAAAAGCGGTATAGAATTAGTTGTATTGTTATAAATAGGATCGAACCTTGACTGTACCATACCAGCTGGTGTATTAATACTAGTGTTTCATGACGGATTTTCCAGTCGAGAATTTGTCTATAAACGATACTTTATTTTGAGATGTAATATTTGCAGAACTTGATGGATTCCGTGGATATATTTTTGCATGATATGTCGCAAATTTATGTGCGTGATTGTTCGCTATTTGAAGAATTTATTTATTTATTTTGTGTTTCATTTTCATCTTCTGGTACTTGATTTGACACTTTTAGCAATCTAGCCTTATTATAATAGCTATAATTTATTTATTTAAACTTTATTTTACACCATTCATACACATTCATTACAAGAACATTTCAAGTTTTTTCATTGGTACAATGGCCGGCCTTGTTGCTATCAGCAATTTCTCGAGGCAACCTTTGGATGGATTTGTTCAATGGAGTAGAGTCAGGGGTATTCTGGATGTACAAAAATGACAATTAGTTAATACCATCTAAGTTCCTGTCACGTAATTTTAACAAACTTATAAAATAGTATATAGATTACTTGAATTTTAAATAAAACAAATATAATATATATTTGTTTTATTTAAAATTATACCTGTACATATGTATAGATTATAGCATATATACACAATAATCAAATTTTAAATTGATAAATTGTGTTTTTTGACCGAGTTTCTAAATCTAAAAGCCCATCTTATCAAAATTGGTAGAGCATTCCATATTCTGGAAGCCTTTACTGACATTCGCTTTAGTGTTTTACGACCGGCTTATTAGAATTTCCTTCTTTATGTCAATTATTTTATACAAACTAATTATATCAATTGAAATTAAAAAAAGAGCTATAAGGACTGTCGACAGAAGGGAAAACTAAAAACAATGAAATAAGTCTGTTTTCTTTCGAATTTTTAAAATAATTATAGTTTGAATCATTTCAGTTTTAATATTTGTATATTAACATTAATCTGGATTTTAAATATATTGACACCCCGAACAATGTTATATATATATATATATATATATATATATACAATTTATTAATCAATCAAACATATCATGGGCTTCACAATCACAATACACAACATCAATATTAGATGTACACAGGCAGGTATATACGCAAGCTTTCGCGGGACTAAAAAGTTTTCACTACAAAAGTAGACAAAAAAATATCTATAACTAAAATATAAATAAGAACGACAAGAGAAAACAAAACATAAACTTAATCTAAGAACATCTTCAGGAACAAAACAGATATGTTAACGAGAACACAGTTCGCCAAAGATCTCTTTGATGCGACAATACTATCCCTAACTATACTTGCAAATGAGGTTCTTTGTGAACTTTTTATTATATTTTCGACCCTTAATGCGGTCGTAGTATTATGCCACTGGAATGAAGTCATTATGTTAATAAAGCTAGTAGGGAATAGTGTGCGCATGGGAGAAAGTTTTTACGCTGCGGGAATGAAACGACTTGCACACTAGATGGCCTCTTTCTTTCCTTTCTGAACTTAAAAAAATTGCAGCAGAAAAGGAAAATAAATAGCTTACTTTAATATATTTTTATATCATCCCAAAAGCCCTACGTTTAGGATACAATAATTAAAACTATGTAATATGCTAATCACAAGCGTGGAAGTTTATTAGAGAAATGTTTCCAACTCATAGCAGGTTGCAGGCCAAAATTTCGAAACATTACCTGAGTAAAAAACCTCCTGAATCTTATCTCCTATTTTTTCAGTCCCTAAATTCTCCGGTTAAGTTTATGCCTATAATTTTTTCTCTAGTGAATTATAATCCCCTATATTTTAGGGGATGCTCCCTGGTCTGACATTAGTATTTGGAACAATAAATTTGGTCTATTCAAATGTGCTTTCGTATGCTTCAGTTGAATAAAAATACAATTAATAAAATCTTTTTGAGGCACACTCACTATACGGGAGTCATTTTAGAAATAATACGCTGGTAACTAAAAATTAGAATATATGGCTTCACTCGCGTAAAATTAGTAAAAGAACAATATTTTAAATAGTGTTTTCGATATTACGTGGCTTATCATACATGAAATATTTATCGCACTGTCATCTATGCACAATATTTAACATATTACCAAAATATTAGGATCATATAGAGTACCGTAGAGGACTATTATTGTTAATAATAATGACGTAATAATTTAATTCAATTACGATTATTGTTTTGCATGTCCCGTTTAATATTTTGAATTTACTTTATCACGTAAAAGGGGTCATTGTAAGTTAAATATTAAATATATATTTAATGTAATGCTGATTTGTTTAGTAATTTAGTTAATTTAGTTTTTTTAGTTATTTTAGTTTAGTAATTTTAGTTACAATTGTCTACGGCATTATATAAGTTATTATTGAAAGTTTTTGGTAAAGAATAGTAACAGAATTTACTGGTAGTATTTTTGTGTCGACTTAATTTATTTTTAACTTCATAAATTATTCCATATTTTATCTAATAAAATAAATCCTATACTACAACCTGGCTAGAGAATGTAGCTATGATAGTATATAAATCGATTAAGTGGTTTTTGAGTTATGAGCACACAAACAGACAGACATTCTCGTTTACATTATAAGGACAAGAATCTCTACTAATATTATAAATGGCAATGTGTGTTTTTATGTTACTAATCCACGCTATAGCTACAGAAACAGAGGAACATAGGGTACTTTTCATCCAGACGAAGAAGAAGATCATACTGTTCTCGAGCGACACCACGTGTAAAAGCTAGTATTATATGAGGATAGAAATACTATAAACATATTTTTACATACAGCGATACCAAATCGCAAGAAAATAATGATTAGATAAAAAAGTTTGGAATGTTATACGAACAGTTAGAACCAATTTCGAAAGGAGTTAAAAAGCCACTGAGTTTAGTTTAAGACCGCACTTCGTAGCTGGGCTTTTATGAACTCTTATACGACGGGCTCTAGTGAGACTTAATAATGTTTAGAATAACATCAAATTGGGTTTTTTTCACACGAATAGAGATGCTTTCTTCTGGAAAGTGGAAGGCAGTGGAAGTAAATAACAGCACACAATAACTTTTAGTAGTGTTTGAAGTTTTCAATACTTTTTTTTATTTGAATGAATGTGTAGGTTACCTGATGGTAAGCGATCATTGTCGCTCATAGATACCTGGTACACGAGAGTCATTAGAGATGTGTAGCCGTCCTTTGAGAAAGGCGGAGGCATGTTTCCTAAAGGTGAAATGGCGAAATGTGTCTGGGGTAGCTTGTCCTCCACGAATGCCTTTGTAACTCAAGGGGAAAGTTTATAAAACTATGATAAGACCTGTCATGCTGTATGCATCCGAGTGTTGGGCTACGAAAAAGACGGATGAGAGAAAATTACATGTGGCAGAGATGCGAATGTTAAGGTGGATGTGTGGTGTAACTAGAATGGATAAGATTAAGAATGAGTATATCAGAGGAAGTTTGAAAATAGCATCAGTGACAGAGAAGCTGAGGAGTAATAGATTAGCATGGTATGGACATGTCATGAGGAGAGATGAAAACCATATAACTAGAAAAGTGTTGAGTATGGTAGATGGATATATGAGTAGAGGAAGACCGAAAAAGGTATGGATGGTGTGAAAAATATGTGCGTAAAAGGTGTGAATACTGATATGACATTTGATAGGAGAGAGTGGAAAAAGAAAACATGTTGTTCCGACCCTACTTAGGTAAGATAAGGGTAATGATGATGATGTTTCGTAAAGGTTTGTAAGTTATATCTGTCTAGATACGCTACTGCTGGAAGTTCATTCCAAAGAATCAATGTACATGGAAAAACGTATGTGATAACCGCACAGCAGTCAACAACCGACCGTCAAGATGACGTGAATGGAATTTCGATTTGTGGCGAGTTAATTAATTAACTCTCCCAACTTTGTATCTATTAATTAACATGTACATTCGAGGATGTTCGATACAGATGTTGTTCCTGTTCATAATAATTGTCTTAAGATACTGTAACAGAGCCTCGAATCTTTTTTTATTCACTTATACATTTATTATTCTAATAGCTTTTGATCCTAGCTTCGTGTGTATTAATGTAGTTCTGACCTATCTTTTGGAAATAGTGCTTACTTTTTTTTAGATGAAAAAAAGGTACCCTATATCATTTCTGGTACGCTTGATAAAGTTTCTGCAAAGTTCCATGTAATTAGGGAGTTAAGAGTAACAAACAAACTCACATTTGTATTTTAATATTAGTGAGGACAGAGAGTGAGGTCAATTCACGCAAACAAGGTTATGGGATGTGTTGGCATTTTTAACCACAATAAATATCACATCTGGAAAATTAAAGGATTTCTTTCTTGAATTAGATTATAATTAGACTTTCTTGTGAAATGCCCTCGAAGCGTTCTTATAATCCGACACATTCGTACGAAAGTCCGGATGTCACGAAACCCCTATAAAAGTACGAATATCTGGACCGCCGGAACTACCGGTTGAAAATGTTCAAATATTTGCCCACTCCTTCGCGCCTGAGGATCGAAGAAAAAAATATAACAAACACGTTCCTCTTTGAGATTCTGTTGAGAGAAATTAATAACTGTTTTTGAAGGGCAAACCTTTTTAGCCGCGTTTAGAAATAAAAAAAAAAATAAGATGAGTTTATTTGCTAGGGAAAAAGCTTATAGATACGCGTCACTGATGACTTCGACATGTGACTAAGGACTGCCGATAGAAGTGAAAACTCAAAACAATGTTATAACTGTCTTCTCTTTTGAAGTTTTAAATTAATTATAGTGTATTTAAATTTCATAGTTTATGATTTGAAATTATTATCAGTAGTCTGATAATAACTATAGACATTTTTATACAGTTCCTGAATTAATTAAACATGATGGGCTGCATAATCTCAACACAAGATTCCAATATTAGATGTACACAGTCCCCTATATTACTCGTCGCTAGTGACGTAAGCCGCACAAGCGCTATAACATCAGTCAAGCTAACTAGCATGCCATGACACGGAATCATTTTTTTTTTTCGAACTGACTACGCTATTGATCTAGCAAGGTCTTAACAGCTTCACTGGACTAGTAAGGCGAGCGCTTAAAGCACTCAGCAGATTTTATTTTGACAACTAGCTCAAAGGTGTGCAGCTTTATCGGACTAGTAAGGCGGGCGCTTAAAGCACTCAGCCGATTTTATTTTGACAACTAGCTCAAAGGTGTGCGGGCTCACTTTGGCTTGAGTTATTGTCTGATATATGCAATTCACGACCTATCTGAGCAAACCTAAGCTAAGCTACATGAACCGCCTACCGTAAGGTCCTCCCAAAAATAAAACGGCGAGATCGAGTTGAGACGTATAATGAAAACTTTAAAATTATTTTTTTTTTCTCGAATTGACTACGCTATTGACCTAGCAAGGTCTTAACAGCTTCACCGGACTGCGTTTTTAAAATTAATCACATGTTTGTGCCTTATACGTAAGTGTATGCGAGTCTTGACACCGCCCTTTAGTCGCGTATTGATTTAACAAGCGCCATCTCTTGACACGTTTTGTAAACATACTACACCGAACACTACATATTCATACTTATATGAGTTATTGGAACATATATGGGTACCAAGCATACATACCTCAACAACTCATATATGTATTTTGTGTTGGATATTTTTTCTAAACTGTTTCAGTTCAATAAGGGAAAAACAAAATAAAAACCCTTCCACTTTCATGTAAGCATGTGTGCTTGTACATGCGTGGAGGTGATATGTGTAATGTTGTTGCAGTGTTGTAAGATTTTGTGTCACTGTATCGCGCGTATATAAATTTATCTCCTGCCAAAAAAAATACGATGCAACGCGCCTAAAGAACTTTCCACTTCAAAAATAAATGTAAAAAAAAAAAAATAGAACCATGAATTCATTTTCTTGCTCTTATTATAGCGATGTCCACCAAATTATATACTGATTTGTCCTCTTCAATACTATAATGTACTAGTTTCTGCCCGCGACTTCGTTCGAGTGGAATAAATACTTTGTGCTAACGCTAATAATACGCAGAGAAAGCTGTCAAGAGAAAAAAAATCCGGATTTTAAACATTCTTTATTGGTGCTCCGCTCCTATTGGTCATAGCGTGATTATATAGCCTATAACCATCGTCGATAAATGAGCTATATAACACTGAAAGAATATTTCAGATCGGACCAGTAGTTCCTGAGATTACCCTCTACAACATCACAACGTCACAAACTTTACCTCTTTATAATATACTAGCTGTTATCCGCGGCTTCGTACGCGATTTTTGAATATATTAAATAAATTAAAAATTGTTATCAAATGTGTAAATAACAATAATACTCTTTCAAAAATATTTGTATGTATGACACGCACATCATCTACAGTAACAGGTAACATGTACATTATATATGTGAATACTAATAGTGTATCGAATGGGATGGGATTTATCATAAGCCACATAGCTGGAACTTTAAACTACTATCTAAGTATCACCCTCAGTGCTCACTTACACTATATAAGAAAGTAATGAAAATATTAAGCTATACATTATCGAACAATATGTGTTAAATCTTTTATTATGTAATATGTTATTAACATACCTTGCTATAATGTAAATCACATACAAACATATGACTTTCAATTACATTTATTCTTGGAGTCCAGTACAATGTACGCCACAGGCGCATGTTTACAGTAAACAACATATTTTTGGTCAATTTCACACATACGAATGCACGGATAACAGTTCATCACAACATAGTGTCAACAAAGTCGTATTCTACGTCTGTTTATATGTCTGTTTGCGATAAGATCAAAACCGCTTCTTCATGCCGTTTTTTTACCAATATATAAAATGATTCTTGGGTTAAGGTTTAGGTATAGTTTGTCTTATTATCAGGGCGGGTATCGTCTGCTGAACCCGCTAGCTTAAAATAAAACAGCTAATTAGTTAGTTATTTGCCCGTAAAATTCCCGTTCAAGTATTACTTGTAGTCCGTTGAAGCTGTTAAGACCTTGCTAGGTCAATAGCGTAGTCATTTCTAAGAAAAAAAACCTTTTAAATAGGTCCAGCCGTTTCGGAGATTACCCGGAACAAATAAACAAACAGACATATCGACAGAATTAAAAAAAAAGTTTACATTTGTAGTACTGCAGATATATGTATTAATCAAAAAGTATTTATTCACAAACCAGATATTGGGAACAAAACTAACGTAAAATAAAATGTTGAGGAGTTTTTGGCGGGCTTTCAGTCTGTCATGTCGGGGATTTTATATTTTATTCATAATCTTGTGTTATTTGACTCTATATTGTGTCAAATTGGTGGCGTTTTATATAATATGGTTTGTTTATTGTGCATAAGTGAAATGAATGAAAAATAATACCACGGAACACGTGTTCTGCGGTCTTGAAAATTAAGAAGATAAAAATTTAGGAAATATTAAATAGAAGATTTGGCGCTTATACCTTTACATTAATTTAGACATAGAAGAAAACTGGGTAGAGAATACATAAGAATTACCTATATTGACAACTTCAGAATTGGCAGTATGGATTAATTCCTTCGCCTATATTGATGGATGAATATTATTACTACTAACCTTTTAGAATAGCAGCACAAAATAGACTTTAAAAATATTTGCGATAGTAAACTACGTATATTCAAAAATTGGAATTAAAAATAACGTAGAATAAAGTTTTGAATAGGAACACAAAATAAACCCTGATATTATTTCCGATAGAATGTTATCATGTTACCATGGTAACGAAAAGATAATACAGAAACTGACACGCAGCGGATGCTCTAAAAATAGTCCAATTTTAAGACGTTCTTCATTAGTGCTCCGTTCCTATTGGATTTAACGTGATGACATGTAGCCTATAGCCATCCTCGATAAATGAGCTATTTAACACCAAAGAAACTTTCAAATCAGACCGGTAGTTCTTGAGATTAGCGCGTTCAACCAAACAAGAGTTAGGTAGGTTTAGTAGTGGTAGAGCCAAGCTGAAGCTATTATTGTTTTCAGCACGAATGGGTCGGCTCGTCCCGGGAAGCACCACCCTCTCACAGAAAACCGACGTGAAGTAACAGTGCTTGCATTGTTGCGTTTCGTGCGGTCAGTGAGAGAGCTGGAGACCCACCTACCCTCCCCTTCCCCTTCCTCCTTCCCTTCTTGTCCCCCCCGCCATCCTCCAAAACACAGGCTGGCAACGCACTTGTGATTCCCCTGGTGTTGCAAGTGTCTATGGACGGTGGTGATCACCTAACATCAGGTGACCCATCTGTTCGTTGCCTCCTATGATATAAAAAAAAAAACAAACAAACTCTTCAGCTTTATAATATTAGTATAGACTAGTAGAAATGACATTGTTTGTATCTCGCGTAATACAGTTTGGGAATTGAACACAGCTGTAGTGGAATAAAAATTATAGCAGGAGATAAGAATCTGTGACGTCAGAAAAACTACTCGGAAAGTTCTGGTAAGTAGATTACCATTTTGTTGGAACTTTGTAATAGTTTCCTACTTGATAATGGTGATAACGATCTTCAATAGTCAGGAAAAATGTTTCAAAATCGGGATGTTTTTTTCTATTGAGAAGCCGAACGAAGTCGCGGGCAGAGGTTATATATATAATAAGAATGTAAATTTAACGGGTATATACATTGTCGATTTTTGAGAAAAAAATATTGCAGGTGCATAGGAATAAGTAATAGAATACATCGAATCATTTTTAGAAATGTCTGTCTGTTCATATGAACACGCATCACTGCTAAAATATTGGATTCATAATAAACCCTCAACAAGAAAATCGTAAAGCATATCCTCAGGAGTACCTTAATCTTTATTCAATTAAAATCGGTTAACTCTATCAAAAGTTATTGTAGTTTTAATGACGACGCGGCGTAAGTACGAGAGAAAAATAGATACGTAAATGGACTTAATACATTCAAATGACTTTATTAATCACTGGTTTTTACATAAGCTTCCACGCAAAGTCGCGGGCACAGCTAGTCGAATAAATAAGTACAAACTTTTAGTCAGAGTATTTATGTCTAAATATAATACAAATAAATATGATTCCTCGCTCAATGCGTTTAAGGTTGATTATTCTCTGTCAGCTCAAATACAGCCTTTACATATTGACCTAGAAAATTTAAAAGCCTATTTTCTGAAATGCTATATTCGTTTTGACCATTTACCGGGTATTCACGTCCGATGTTACGATGGGATCGTATCGTCGAGGCATGAAAAAAGTCGTTAGATCTTTCAAGAAAAACATTCTCTCCGAGATATCTGAATAAGTTATTACAAAGGGTTTGTCTTAAATCGATTCGAAAGTGGATCTTGACATGTTTTCGATTCCATATAAAACAGTGAACATTTATGCCTGTAGGTATTGTATGTACACAGTACACGACATAGTGTAAGCACTGTGCCAAACATAAGTGGCAGACGTAGATTCGAATCATAGCAACTAAGTGATCACCGCCATCCATAGACACTAGCAACACCAGGGAAGTCGCAAGTGCATTGCCGAGCTTCGAGGTTAATGCCATAATGCATTCTTTCAGCAAACGCGCAGTATTATAGACTAGCCTCTGCCCGCGACTTCGTTCGCGTGGAATAGATACACTATCACGCAGCAGTTCTCAAAGGAAAAAACATCCCGATTGTGAAACATTTTTCATCTGTGCTCCGCTCCTATTGGTCTTAGCGTGATGATATATAGCCTATAACCATTCTCGATGAATGAACTATATAACACTGAATAAATTATTCAAATCGACCAGTAGTTCCTGAGATTACCCCCTACAACGTCATAAACTTTACCTCTTTATAATATTAGTATAGATAAATATAAATAAACTAGCTGACCCGTGCAACATCGTCTGCACCAAATTGGTTCAAACCTGTGTCAGTTATATTTTTAAACGCGAAAAATCGTAATTAACTTAAAACCCGATTTTAGCGACCTCAACCGTTTGCATTTGTAAATTCGAACAATACAGGGACTTACTTAAACATATACCCAGTTGGTATGTGAGAAATATTTTAAAGTAAGCATAAAACCCGCTCACAAAAGAAACAACAACTTGGTTTTAATTAGCTCTTTCTCTGGGATAATTTACCAAGTGGTGAAAAATGAATAATTACTAAAATGGCTATTAAAAAATAAGGGTTGATCGTAGAAGGGTGAAAATTGAGGATTGTATGTATTTTTGTATGTTGTATCATAAAATAATAGAAATTAAAAATTTTGTCTAAAAAATAAAAAAACAATTTAGAGGTGGACTACCCCTAACATTTAGGGGGATGAAAAATAGATGTTGGCCGATTCTCATAGATACCGGATAAGCACAAAAAATTTCATCAAAATCGGTCAAGCCGTTTCGGAGGAGTATGGCAACGAAAACTGTGACACGAGAACTTTATATAATAAAATTTTAGATAATAAAATTCCTTAATAAACGAGATGTCTAAGGCAAAGAATCTTTCAAATCAGAATCGAGATACAATAAACTAGAATTGTCATTATCTCTTACAAACGTAGGTAAGTCTAGAGATACTACAAAAGCTCTTTAAATTCTACAGAACACAGTACTCTATAAAGGCGAAGTGTTAGGACAAAAGAAAATAACCGGAATAAAACAAAAATGTCATCTTGTTAAACGGTATTAAGAGAAGCCACAAAACAGAACGGTTATAGAAGGCGCACTTCGATTTCATTGACGTATACGACTTTTTAGATAAGTAATAGACGAGAAAACATGCATTATTATCAGTGGTTGCTTACCAATATTTATCAGGGTTTTTTTTTTATACTATTGGCGGCAAACGAACATGCGGGTCACCTGATGATAAGTGATCACCGCCGTCCATGGACACCTGTGAAACTAGAAGAATCACAAATGCCGTTGCCGGCCTTTAAGAAAGGAGTAGGCTCGTTTCTTGAAAAATGGCAGATTGTATTCGTCCGGAAACGCTGCTGCTGGGAGTTCATTCCAGAGAACTGTCGTACGCGGAAAAAACGAACGTGAGAATCGCACGGTGCACGACTTCCAACCATCGAGATGACACTGATGGAACTTCAGTCCGTGACGAGTCGTTCTGTAACGGAACTCAGCAGCAGGTATCAGTCCAAACAGCTCTTCAGAGCACTCTCCGTGGTAGATCTTATAAAGGACGCAAAGCGACGCTACGTCCCTACGAAGCGCCAGGGTGTCAAGCCTTGAGGAGAGCATCTGGTTGCCGACGATTCGAGCCGCTCGACGTTGGATTCGGTCAAGAGGAAGTAGGTGACATTGAGGTGCTCCGGCCCAGAGGTGGGAATAGTATTCCATGAGTGGACGGACTTGCGCCTTATAAAGCTGAAGGCGATGACCAGGTGTGAAATACTGTCCTGCTCTGTTAAGAACACCTAATTTTTTTGAGGCTAATTTTGCTCTGCCTTCCAAATGACCACCAAAGTGAACGTCGCTTGATATATCGACACCCAGGATACTGATGTTAGGCTTGGCGACTAAGCGTACTCCCTGGAAGATAGGAACTGCGTCAAAGAGGGTCTTTTTTGCGGTAAAGATACAGACCTGCGTTTTAGTGGGGTTGAACTCGACCACATTCTGTTTTCCCCAATCTGAGACAAGCTCGAGAGGCGTCTCAATCTCAGACACAAGTCTATTACGGCTCTCACAAACGCGTTCTCGAGAAACACCTGCACGACTGGTGTAAAATGAATCCACAGTACTATCGTCTGCATAGCAATGAATGTTGCTGATTTGCAACAAATCATTGATATGCAGCAGAAATAAGGTGGGAGATAGTACACAGCCCTGCGGGACACCAGCACTCACAGATCTGAGATCCGAGCATGCTCCGTCAACGACGACTTTTATGCTCCGATCCGTGAGAAAACTGGACACCCACTTGCGTAGTGTCTCCGGGAGTCCATACGAAGTCAGCTTCGTGAGGAGCGTTTCGTGCCAGACTCGATCGAAGGCCTTAGCAATATCCAAACTAACGGCCAGGGCCTCACCCTTATTTTCAACTGCTTCCGCCCATTTGTGAGTCAGAAAGGCTAGAAGATCACCAGCTGAGCGGCCTTGACGGAAACCGTATTGGCGATCATTAATAAGGTGGTTATCTTCTAGATACTTCAGAAGCTGGCGGTTGATGCAGGATTCCATTATCTTACAGAGCAGGGAGGTAATGGCAATCGGCCGATAGTTGGACGGATCAGAGCGGTCGCCTTTTTTATGGATCGGGTGCACCAAAGCGCTCCTCCAGATATTAGGGACTACACCTGCGGTGTATGAGCGCCTAAAAAGATGTGAAAGAACTGGAGCCAGTTCCGGAGCATATGTCCTAAGCACAATTGCGGGTATTCGGTCTGGCCCACTGGACTTCGAGATATCCAAAGAGAAGAGTGCATTGCGTACAGCTTTTTGCAAAAACCGAACATTAGGCATCGAGCTTTTACAACGCGGTAATGTAGGTGGTGGCTTCCCTTTGCAATCAAGAGTCGAGTTGGACGCAAAAAGGCAACTAAGAAGATCGGCCTTATCTTTAGCGTCACGGGCCAACGACTCGTCTTCTCTCCGCAATGATGGAAAGGATGGTCGACAAAAATTTCCAAAGACAGCTTTGGCGAGAGACCAAAACGTCCTGGTTCCCGATGGGAGGCGAATTAGTTTCTCACCAATTCTACCAACAAAGGTGGACTTCGCCAAAGCGATTGCACTTTTGTAAGATCTGGAGGCAAAGTTGTACTCCTTTTTTAATGAGCTGACATTTACATCCTGTGATGCCACAGCATTCACCCAGGCCCGGTAGCTTTTCTGTTTTCGCCAGTAGGCCATTTTACACGTGCGACCGAACCAAGGTTGGGATTTGCCTCCAATGGGTATCATGGAGCTCGGAATAAACAAGCCCATTCCTTGGAGTATGATGTTGGTTACACTATTTGCGATGGCATCTGGATCATCTAGCGAGAAGCAAACCTGCCTCCATGGGTACGAAGCGAAGAAAGAACGCAACCCATCCCAGTCTGCTGATTTGTAGTGCCAAACTTGGCGTCTGTTCACAGGTCGTGGACGAAATGGACGCGTAAGAGGCACAGTTGTCCGGATTAGGCAGTGATCCGACGAGCCCAGAGGGGCCTCGACGTTTATCTGGTAACTGTCCGGATGAGATGTCAACAGAAGATCTAACAGTGAAGGCATATGATTTTCCACGTCCGGAATCCGCGTAGGCGAGGCAACCAATTGTGTGAGCGAATATGCTAAGGAAAAGTCAAAAACAAATCGCCCCGCATAATCAGTAGTACGTGAACCAAGCCATTCAACATGATGGGCGTTGAAATCGCCAAGAACTACGATTTCCGCGGAAGGGATCTGATGAAGGACAGAGTCGATCGCTATTTGCATGTGCTCCATAAGGCGGTTGGTCTCTGAGTCACCGCTATGCGACCTGTATACGCAAGCATAGACGCGCAGGTGGTCTGCGCAATCCACACGGAGAATGAGAAGTGACAGATCTTGACCTTCAAGATTGGCCAGACGACGGACGCAAATATCCTCCCGGATAAATGCACAGACCCCGGCTCGAGGGTTGAAGGCCTGCTCAATGTTATAACCTGGATACCGCAGATATGCAGTGTCTGGCGGGGAGGATATCTGCGTCTCAGTTAGGAACATCAAGGCCGGCTTTTCCGTCTCAAGATGATAGTGGACGGAATTAAGGTTAGAGTGGATTCCCCTTATGTTACAGAAGTCCACGCGTAGCATGGAAGGGGTTGCCGACAATTTTTCCGTTTTATTTTTCCTAGCCGATATGACGAGCGGAATTTTGCCCACCCCAGAATACGAAGGGCAGCCTGAGCGGGTACGCTCAGGGGGGGATTCTCCAACACTGTGAGTATCGGTACCCCCCTGGGGTAAATCTCTCTTTAAAACCGCTTTCATATTTTGGGAAGGGAGAAGGAGGGCCTCCGGCGCTCTCACTTACCGGACCAAACGCAACAGTACAAGTACTGCTACTTCAAGCCAATTTTCTGTGAGAGGGTGGTACCACCCCGGACGAGCCGGCCCATTCATGCTGAAACCAGTTACAGCATCAGCGTGGCTCTACCACCTGGCAAAATGCTGCTCGTTTAGCACCACCCGGGGGTCACGTGTAGGGTCTCGAGGGTAAAGCCTACGGACGTGAGCAGCATCAACCCCCCTAACAGGCGTCGAATAAATGTATTGTGTTCAAAGCAATTTTATTAACATGAACCGTAGGACTATGGGTATCTTGGTCAAAACATTTGTACTAACAATCTTTAAGTTTACGAAGTTCATCCCTATTCTTCAACTGTTACGATCTTTTTTTTCTTAGTTAATTATTGTAAAAGTTATACGAGTATTTTGTATCACAGAGGAATTTAAAAATACACAACATCTACTTCGAAATTACTGAGTCAAATTTTTTTTGTTAATTATATATTCTATGTAAATACGGAACGACAGATAACTTTTTTTCAGCTACTGTATCCAAAGAGGTTATAATTATATAATTTGATTACTATGTTTTGATAAGTAAGCATTCTGTGAATGGTTGATTTTGTGGCATAGAACTACGAGTCTCGCCGAGTTCCGGAAACAATCCCGGAGCATCGAACGTCAGGGAGCTAGCGCCTCCAGTCCTATCCGCGCTATATCTGTTAACTGCCGGCCATATTCGACACTTACTTTTTAACGTTGCGTTTTATTGCAAAACGGCGGCCATTTTGAATATTTCTAGACTTTCGAGCTTTGCCAGCGACATTAAAATATAAATTCTTGCGTTATTGAAATTTAAGTAGATTGCCAAATGATGATAGTGTGAGTGTTTTGGATGAAAAGAGTATACTAATGTCGAAAGCTAAAGCTTCGCTTTGTGATGCAGGGATTAGTTACGAGAAAAATGTATGAAAGAATGTAACATTTGACAGAGATGTAATTGTTAAGCTGTAATTGAAATTGATAAGATTAGACATAAGTACATCATAGAGTATCGAAATAACAACAGTGACAGAGAAGTTGAGGAGAAATAAATTAGGTATAGTATACATATGTTATGAGACGGGAAGAAGGTCATATAACTAGAACAATGTTAATAATGAAAGTAGATGGATCTAATGTTAGAGAAACACCGCAGATCGTATAGATAAATTGTGTGAAAAATAATCAGTGTATAAAATGACTGGATACTGTCTTTAAAGCTGACAAAGAACAATGTACGAGAGAAAGTTACTGTACTGATTTTCAAATGCTTTATTAAAGACATAAATATATTATAAATCATCATTTGATGATTTATGATGATGATGATGATTCATCAGCCTGTAAGAGACCTCCTTCAGGGCCATAGGCCTCTTCCTGAAGGAAGGTATGAGTGTAATCACACGCTAGCTCACGACGTATTATTGGCAATTTCAAACTCTGAGAAATCCAGTTCTATATTCTTTTCAACATACAGTAGTACTACAAGAACATTTCTCAGGTTCAGGCTTCCTCACGATCTTATCCTTCACCGTCAGCCGATACTATTATCAGTTTAAATTAGTAAATGTATGCGAATTCCGATAAATTCGTTGGTACATGTCACAGATATTATAAATGGAAAGAGATATATACGCTGTTTGGTATAAGGTAAGAGTATGCGCGTACAAAAGCAAGTAATAAAGACTAGTAATATAATAGAAAAAAAAATTGAGGCGACACGGGACGTCTGGCAGATGTGAAACAAATGTGTAACGTAGTAAACAGCACGGTATACACTAGAGGTATGCGAGCTGTGTGGAAAGAGAGATTTTGCACAGTCGCTTGCGCATGGCATTGCGTCGCCATGTCTCACATACATGGCCAGTATCACCACGCCAACAATCAGGTTTACCATCGACCATATTTGTTTCACATTAAAAAATGACAATTTTTTTTTACGTTATCTTATGTGTCAGTGTTTGAACTATCACCAGACTGTAAATCAACATTGTATAGAATACTAGTTGTGTCCGCAGTTTCGCTTACGTTAATATAGTTTTAAGCGATCACTTTAGAAACATTTTTTTTCTGGATTTATGGTTTTTGGTATTCCTTTACGTACCCCTAATAATGTATAAACAACACGTTGTTAATCGACTGAGAAGTTAAAGCGTAATAAACAAACATACTCAGATTTGTTTTTGAGATTTTGATTATAAGGGAGTAATATAAGAATGCTCAAAGCGATCACAAGAATTTTTGAGTGGATTTCGAAAAAAAAAAATGTTGATATTGTATGTATATATGTCGATTGCTTTAATAGGCAAATAACTGAGACAAAATGTAATTAATAAGCAACTAAAAATCATTTAATCCACATTTAGGCTAGAATAACCTCCTCATCACTATCTTTTATTATTTTTAGCGGGAGTTACCTACACCCACCTACCTTTTTTTTTTCGAAAATCAACCTACCTACCTAACTTCCTGCCCACTCTGATAATATTCAGGTGGATAGTCAGTAGTTCAAGTCTGAGCACTCCTAGAGTATTATATTATACATATAAAAGAAACTATCTTATGGCAGCTGATATCTTCCAAATTTTAGGTCAAATTTTCAACATGAAATTGCTAATAACCGAAACTTCAAACTTAGGCAGATATATAGCAGTACGATGCATCGTTGTTCCAAAGTATAAAAATATACTAATTCTTAATGATAAAAGAATTATTCGTATATTTATTGTTTCATTACTAAAAACAACAGTGCAATTTTCCCTTATCAACATTTAACACCATTAATGTTAAGACGAGTCATCTAATTATAAAATCAAAACGTGAAACCGTGCATCAGGATTTGCGAGAGCGAACGTCAATCTGTTTCTATGGTAGAGCTAAAGTATACCTTATTTCCTGAATCTTTAGATGCGATTTCGTCTGGAATAAGCTATCTCGAAGTTTAAAAAGATTCGTAAAGCCTACGGATTAACTGATCAGGGATTTCAATATTAAGCTGTACTGCCGATCGAGGAAAAGAATTACGCATTTTCATAGCAAGTCTCTTTAATATAGTTCCCGTGAGCAACTTTATCTATACTAATATTATAAATAGGTAAAGTTTGTGAGTTTGTGACGTTGTGGCGTTGTGACGTTGTAGGGGGTAATCTTAGTAACTACTGGTGCGATTTGAATAATTCTTTCAGTGTTATATAGCTCATTCATCGAGAATGGTTATAGACTATATATAATCACGCTAAGACCAATAGGAGCGGAGCACAAATGAAAAATATTTCAAAATCGGGATGTTTTTTCCTTTTGAGAACTGCTGCGTGTTAGCCTTAGTGTATCTATTCCACGCGAATGAAGTCGCGGGCAAAGGCTAGTATTTAAATTAATGTATAGTTCTGTTTATATATGTATTTTTTGAATACTTTCTTAGGCGCGTTGAAGTATTATTAGCAGGAGATACATTTATAATTTTGCGTCATGACATGTTACGTAAGCATGACCAGGTGTATTGCCCTTTCGCGGCTTGCGTCAGACTAACGACGTGTAGTATAGAAGCCTGTGTATATATAATATTAATATTTTGCAGCTCATCATACGTTTTCTTGATCGTAGTCCGGTGAAGCTATAAATGCCAAAAAAATAAGGCTAATAGCGTAATCAGTTCGAGAAGAAAAAACAATTTTTTTTTTATTGAAGCACGACAATGTGACTGCATTATGCCTGACGGTAAGCATAGTACAATCCAAAAACAGTGGCGACCACCGAGAGACAGATCATCCATCGCCGGTCGCCGCTGTCATGCCGGCCTTAATGACGAAAGTCACCCAGTACTGGATATGCACAGGCTGATCCCGAAACGCGACGCGCAAAAGCGAGTCACTATGACAGGCTTTTTCGCCATATACATGGTGGTCGCGACCCAGTCGGGCTGTATAACCCTACCACCCCGCTATCGCCATTGCCTCGTTCGTTGATCAGCAGGGTGCACCACGTGCAGGTGAGGTTGGCTTGGGTGTCTCAAGTCTCAAGATGTTACTCGACACCCCTTACACCCCGAATTTTCTTGATCAATAGTCTTTATAAAAATATATACAATTATTGTTCCAAGTGACAATAAAAATGAAAACTATACTAATGTTAACAATTTCAACAAATAAATTCTGAAAATTAAATATTGTAATTCCCACAATTAATATGAAAATTCAAAAGAGAATACATTTACTTCATCGTTTTGAGTTTTCACTTCTATCGGCAGTCCTCATGGCCCTCTTTTTTTGTTTATAAATTTTGACGTGTGACTACAATGTCATCTGACGTCAAGTGACGGTGTGACCCAAGATAATGCACTAAGCCTAGGATTTATCCAGACATACTAACACCTGTGTCTACTATACCGACGTGACCGAAGACGCGATTGGTAGATTCATCCCCGTCGGACCGTGAGCTCTGCGAGACATTGTGGATTACAACCTAAAAGTGGCTATACAATATAACAAAATAACCGCTATTTATTATTTAAGATTTATTATCTCAACAAATTCGAGTTAGTAATGAAAAAATTAAATAATATTACAAAAAAACATTAACAATTAACTGTAACTAGTTCACTTCAATAATAAATACATATTAATATTTTGTTTTGCTAACTTTAGAGAAAAGTAACCGAATATGGAATACCATATTTTTTAAATATTTTTTAAACATAATTTGCACAAATGTTATAAAGAAAAAACTTTTTGTAGTAATTATTATCAATCATATATTTGCACTTTATTTCGTACCAATTGTTAGTTATATTGATTAATTATAAGTAAGAAAATTAAAAAAAAAAAAACAAAAAAATTATAATGGTATCTATATATGGAATAGGTCCTCAAATATAGAATACAATAAATATTATTGAAAATTAACCTTAACATGTATGAAACGCTTTTAAAACTTTGGTATATAATAGGAATGAACACAAAATATTTGCAAAAATCACAAACCCAGGTGTCAGCTATGGCCCAGCGCAATTTTTATGTGTTCAGGACCAACACAATCTGATTTATGTTTCCCATGAGTATCATTCGAAACCAGTTTTCCACAGAAAATACACTTCTTCTGGGTCTTCGTCTTTCTGGCATAATCGAAACAAAGTAGACCTTGGCACATGAAAGTGTTTTGGAGCTCTTTTATAACCCATTTTTTCTCTTACTAATTTTATAGCTTCGTATTACCATATTCTCGGATTTCAATTCTGTTTACGTTGTCTTTAAGTTGATGCCTACTATTCTGATAAAACATGAAAAATGTATAATTAAAAGAATCATCAAATCAGTTGATACATATGAGAGCTAATTATAGAATAGTCCATAATTGGATACTGTGATTTGTCCATATTTAGATTTTCCAACAACTAAACTTTCCAAGACTGACATTAATATTTTTATATTTAAAAAATTAATACAATCAAATACCGCTAAAACCTACAAAAATATCTAAATGGTCTTTAGACGCTATAAAAAATACTATGTGCACTTTTTGTACAAAAAATTTGTATTTTTACATACCTTAGAAAGTTATGTGGTAGCGACAAAACAAAACATTGTCACAACAACGAAAAGCCTCATCCGACTGCCATGTTACAACTTCTACGCCCGAATGGAGATAGTAAAATGAAAACAATAATTATTTATTGGGTGTGTGATTTTCCGTTTGAGAGAAATGCCAGTATTCTATATTAGGATACTATTCCATATTTGATCACTTTCCTCTAATATTGTGTTTAAGCTATACTAGATTTAAAAATTTCAGAAAAGCGTGCCGACTAAGTGTCTGCGGAAAAAATTAATCAATAAAAAAAAGCCTGGAGAAAACTTGCTTCTAAGTGCTATAGCTAAAACACACATGTAAAACCTAAGTGATCAATTTTCAGCTTGAAAATTGTTGATTGAAAGAATCTTCTACAAATAAATACCACTGGTTTCGACACGATTCTTTGCGTCACCAAAACGTCAGCTCCACTGTAGGAGTTTGAACCTTTTTTTTTTAATAACGTGGGGAAATCCTTTATGTATACCCACCCTCTCGGGGGAGAGAATGGGTTATGTCCGACTCTCTCGCAATCTTCTCGCTCCCCCCCTGGGGTGAGGGGGGTGCGGGTAAACCATCAGAGTGTACCCCTCTTGTGGTGATAATGTTCGCCTCCTTCCTCTAAGGAGGGACAAGTGTGGTGTAACTAATAAGTTTTAGTGTCATTCTTAGCTCTCAGGTTGCACGGCGGACTCAGTATCGCTCGGGATTGAGCGAACGAGTGTACGCGCCTACGCTTTTGGTCTTCTTGTTCTTAAGTTTTCCGGGTGTTTCGGGTTTTCTGTGATTTCTAGGTCATCTGTGGTCCGATTTCCATCGGGGGTCTCGTGTGTAATGGTGCTATGTTTTGGAGGTGAACATGCACCGATGAGTCCGCCCTCCAAAACATATTCGAGGCGAGGCTGCTTAAAAAGCTATCTAGGCTCTCTATTTTCAGATCGCGAGCAATCGTCGCGTTCCTGAAATAACGCGGGGCCCCGACGATCGTTCTCAGTGTCTGGCTCTGTTGGGCACGTAATCTGCGTTTAAATGAATCTGGTACGCAACCGAACCAAGCCGGGGCAGCGTAAGTAAGACGTGATTTCACGTACGTCTTATAGAGGACTAGTATGGTGCGATAGGGGAGTTTCGAGGTTAGCACCGGGCGTAGCACTCTCCTCGCCTCCATGTCCGACTCGCACGGATTAAAACCCCACGGTGTACCGTCCGCCGCATGTTAGGGGCGGCCAGGGGTCGAACTGGCTCTTTCCTGAGAAACCACCCAGGAGTTTGAACCTATATCGATCAAGGTGATCTCCAAAAATGCTAGTATAGGTCAAAATTACTGCAAATGTTTGCTTTATTTACCTATTTGGAGTTTTGTTTAATGTAACTCCTCATATAAATCAGAAACTCATAAAAGTTCACGTCAGAAATCGGTTACGAACTGTTACAGTAAAAAATAATATTATGACCTCAGTGAAAATCACATTATACTGCTTATTACTAGCTCCACTGAGCTGTGTAATGAGAATTGGATCGGCTATTAGAAATAAATGAGTTATTTTTTATGCTGATATGATGCATCATATGTGTTCAGCGAAGAAATTTTTAAAATGCTTTCATTTAAAAAAAACCATCAAAAATAATTGAACAACGAAAGCCCCGGGCTTAGCTAGTTTAAATTAACCTATTGTAAATTATTAATTTACAATATATATATATAGAATATAATACCTTGAAACAAGCAATTCTTGTATATTTGTATATATTCAGGATCTCGAAAACGGCGTCATCTATTTCCGTGAAACTTAGTATGTAGGTAGTTTCGGAGACGATAAATCGATCTAGCTAGATTTTATTCATAGAAAACTTTTTAAACTGAGATTTAAGGCAATGAAGAAATATAGCTAGAAAATGAAGGTAAATTTGGTCGCTGCTGTCAAAACAAAAATAGCTCAAATGGAAATTGGTAGCTTTGAAAATCCGTGTAACCCCAGTTCGAATCCGAGTGTATAATTTTTTTTTTATTGATAATTTTGTAAAGTAAAGCTAACAATTTATTTTAATTAAGTAAATAACTTTATTAATATAATTATAAGAGAGATATCTTTTTTTATATTTTTTATGTGAGAAAATGATAATTTTATTAGGGAAACCCTAACAGTTTATATTTTTCAAAGAACCGGGCTAGGCTCGGTCGCCCATGTACTAATTATGCTTGCAACTTTAAGGTTTACTTAACTGGACTTATAATATTCTAGGAACACGAAGGGTATCTTCTAGCGTCTTTATCGTATGCATACCAATTTCATGCAAAATAAACAATTAATAGCCGTCTGTCCACCAATAATAAAATAGGTCAGTGATCAATCATTCTCAATGTAAGGCCTTCTAACTTTAATTATTAAAGTTATTTCGATTCTTCGAGTCCAATTACTGCTACGCTCTTTACGCTTGACGTCACTCTATGTATTTCAGAGAGACTGTATGAATTCGACATTGTAAAAAACAGTCGTTGAGAGAGAATTCGACTCCTTTGACCGTTAAGGAACTTTACAGATGAGAGCACATTTCCCAGACAGGTAAGTGACATAAAAACATATTAGAAACAAATAAGGAGAAATAAATAAAAACGTTAAGGAAGGGTTTACGCGAACCCCTTAGTAATTTAGGTCCTTGGTACTGCATTGCGACAAAAAAAATCGTTATCGAGCTCGAATATTAGTTTTATTGATTTTTTTTTAATGCCCAGTTATAGGGTCTATAGTTTGACTTAATTCTCATATTTTTTTAAATCTTCTATATTTACACCAATATTATAAAGAGGTAAAGTTTGTGAGTTTGTGACGTTGTAGGGGGTAATCTCAGGAACTACTGGTCCGATTTGAACAATTCTTTCGATGTTATACAGCTTATTTATCGAGAATGATTATAAGATATATATCATCACGCTAAGATCAATAGGAGCGGAGCACCAATGTAGTGTAGGTGGTAGAGCCCCACTGAAGCTATTTTTGGTTTCAGCATGAATGGGTCGGCTCCTCCGGGATAGTACCACCCCTCTCACAGATAAACGACGTGAAATAACAGTGCTTGCATTGTTGTGTTTCGTTCGGTCAGTGAGAGAGCCGGAGGCCCACGTCCCTTCCTCTTTCCTTCTTTCCCTTTCCTTCCCCTCCCCTTCTCCCATATACAGGCTGACAACGCACTTGCGACGTCCCTGATGTCGCTAGTGTCTATGGACGGTGGTGATCACTTAACATCACGTGACCCACCAGTTCGTTTGCCTCCTTTGATATATAAAAAAAAAATGAAGAGTGTTTAAAAACTGTGGTTATTTTTATTCTTGAGAGCTTCCGCTGCGTGTTAGTACTATTCTACGCGAACGAATTCGCGGGCAGAGGCTAGTATATAATAAGAATATAAATCGAACGGGTCTGTACTATTTCGAGTTTTAGTTTTTGTTTCATTAAAATCGGTTCAGTGTATCAAAATGTAGGGAAGCTATTACTGGTTTCAACATGAATGGGTCGACTCGCCCGGGGTAGTACCGCCCGACCCACAGAAAACCCACGTGAAGTAATAGTGCTTGCATTGTTGCGTTTCGTTCGGTCAGTGAGACCGCCGTAGGCCCACGTCCTCTAGCATCTCTCCCTTCCTCCCCTCACTCTTTCGCCTCCCCCAACCCTCAACACAGACTGGCAACGCACTTGCGACTCCCCTGGAATTGCTGGTGTCTATGGACGGCGGTGATCACTTAACATCAGGTGACCCGCCTATTCGCTTGCATCTTATGATACAAAAAAAGGTGTGTCATTTAGGACTTTTATTTTTATTTATAACGTTACTTGACCCCATATTTTGTTATATTGGTAAAATCTTGTGTAATATATCATGGTTATTGTGCACAAGGAAAGTCAGTGGGGAATAATAACATAAAGTATGAATTCTGAGATGTCGCAAAAACTCAACACTATAGTGACAAAAACAAAGACGTATTGTAATAATGTCTCGCTCGGTAATACGAAGACAAGAAGTGGGTTTTTGATGTAAATCTCAACATAAATAGAAGAGATTATAAAAAAATCTCATACAAACATAATATATGGTGGATCGTTTATGATCGAGCTCCTTAAATTAAACAAAGGAAATTCGTAGTCCGGTGAAGCTGTTAAGACCTTGCCAGGTCAATAGCGTAGTCAGATCGAGAAAAAAAAAAAAAAAAAAAAACAAAGGAAATTGTTACGATGCTTATGTTGTCAATAAACTTTTCATATGGGTAGATAGCTACAGTACTGCTGCTTTCCGGCAAGATTATATGTGTAACTAGCTGTGCCCGCGACTTCGTCCGCGTGGAATCTTATGCAAAAACGGTGAGTAATAAAGACATCTGAATGTATTAAGTCCATTTACTTATCTACTTTTCTCTCGTATTTATTCGTCATTAAAATTACAATAACTTTTGATAAAGTAAACCGATTTTAATAAATAAAAACCTAAGTTGTTGTCGAAAGTAAGTTGTACGATCACTTTGATGTGGTTTTATTGTGAACCCAGTACTTTAGCAGTGATACGTGTTCAAACAAACAGACAGATAGACAGACAAACATTTGTAAAAATGATTGAAATATATTTTATTACTTTATTTAGTATTTTATTATTTTATGACTTTGTTCGCTTGGTATAGATACTTTAAGGTTAACGCTAACACGCAGCGGAAGCTCTAAAGAGGAAAACAACCCGATTTTGAAACATTCTTCGTTATTGCTCCACTACTATTGGTTTTAGCGTGATGATATATAACCTATAACCTTCCTCGATAAATGAGCTATATAACATTGAAAGAATTTTTGAAATCAAACCAATAGTTCCTGAGATAACCCCATACAACGTCACAACGTCACAAACTTTACCTCTTTATAATATTAGTATAGAGAGTATAGATAGTTGGGTTTCTGAAAGGATCGTAGTCTGTAAAGTAGTGTTTTTATAGTTAAAGTATATTTTAGTACCTGGGCGACCAAGCCTAGCTCGATTATTCTAAAAACTTTTTTAAATTAAAATAAATTATTAGGTTTGCCTTATAAAATTAACAGGTAAAAAAAATATTTAAAAAATATATCTCTTCTGCTGTCATTCGGATTCAAACTGGGGTTACACGGATTTTCGAAGCAACCGATTTCCATTTGAGCTATTTTCTTTTTTTTACAGCGCCGGTGAAATTTACCTTTATATTCTAGCTGTATTTCTTCATTGCCTGAAAACTCAATAAATGAAAGTTTTCTATGAATAAAATCTAGATAGATCGATTTATCGTCCCCGAAACTACCTACATACTAAGTTTCACGGAAATAGATGACGTCGTTTCCGAGATCCTGAATATATACAAATATAAAAATATACAAGAATTGCTCGTTTAAAGGTAATAGATAGATAGATTTATAACTCTGTGTTATTTGACTCTATATTTTCTAAGATCGTATCATATTACGTAATATAGTTCGGTCATTGTACATAAGTGAGTTGATGGGAAATAATACCACGAAATATGTATTTTGAGATGCCACAAGAACTGTGGATAGTTCTAAAAATGGAGCCACCATTTTGTTGGAACATTGAAATTTTCGCAAGATACTTCTCGACAATGGCAGTAATAATGTAGATTGGTTGCGGAAAATGAAGAAAAAAATAAATCAGGCAGTATAATCATTTACTTAGATGATATATCACATTTGATAATCTCGAAGACTGAAAGACTGAGTGGGAGCGCAATTAATTAAAATTCATAGTATTCTAGTGTAGTACTATAGATAACGCCGGGCTTATCTAAACCGGATCGTGAAATCCGGTTTGATCCGGATATATATTTTAAAATACCGGTTTATACGAACCGGTTCACTCTGATTTCTGTTTCAGTCAGATGTCAGGTTATACTGGTTATGTGTCGTTCGACATTGTTAGTTAAGTCACGTTTGTAGGAACAGATTTCTCTGATAGTTTCATATAGTATGTAGGTAATATATTGTAACCCGATTTTAATTATTTTCCTATATTCTTACACTCGATTTCGTCCGCGTGGTATAGTTACTTTGAGCTAATTGTAACACGCAGCGGAAGTCATCAAAAGGAGAAAAAGAAACGATTTTGAAACATTCTTCACTGGTGATCCTGATCAATGGTCTTAGTGTGATGATATATAGCCTAAATCCTCGATAAATTAGTTATATAAGACTGAAAGAATTCTTCAAATTGGACCACTTGTTCCTGAGATCACCCCCTACAATGTCACAAACTGACAAACTGCGTGTTAGCGTTAGCCCAAAGAAACTGTTCCACGCGAACGAAGTCGCGGGCAGAGGCTAGTATACAATAAATACATAGAAGATAGTATTGAACAGTACCAAAATGATTTAGAATTTTCCCAAAGGTATGTAACGCAAGCTGGATGTAATAAATATTGATCTTGGCTGCAGCCTCCATTACTCGGTTCATTAATTGAACATTCCGTGCATCCGGGGAGGAATGGAGACTATTACTTTTCTAGTAATATATTAACACTTGAGGTCCTTTGGCAGTTACTTACGAGCTCCCTTTGTGTTCATGGTTGTTTTGTCTATACTATAGTATATAATTATCTGTTATGGAGCGTATAAATCCAGTTTCCAGACACAAAGGTTATTTTGAACTATGTTACACGATCATTACATATCACAATTGCTGACTAAGAGTTCCAGTCTCACGATGCGGTAAGTGTTCAAAGCATTACGCCATTGCTACACACCACAATCGATGGTTAAGAGTGCCGAGTTCCCAGTCCCAAGTCGCGGT
>JACEII010000171.1:778433-876609 GCA_014332785.1 Antheraea mylitta | reverse complement strand
GTGCCGAGTTCCCAGTCCCAAGTCGCGGTAGGTGTTCAAAGCATTACACCATTGCTACACACCACAATCGATGGTTAAGAGTGCCGAGTTCCCAGTCCCAAGTCGCAGTAGGCGTTCAAAGCAGCGAGTCAGCAATATTCACGGTACAACAGATGCACAAACTTAATGGAAACGTGGTCCGACTCCTCCGTTCCCATATTGTCCACGTATAAATAATTGGACGAAACAACCATTACGCAGTGTTATCCTAACATCGGTAGCATTCACTATGGTATTAGTTTTAGTGTGAGTGTGTTAGCCTAACATCGGCGACACTCTCTAGTTTTAGACTAATTTGTAATTTTTATTAAATAGATTAAATTTAAGTAATTTGTTTTTTTTTTTTTTTTTTTTTTGGATCCTCCGGCTTTGCCCTTCATAACTAGTAAATGAATTAGCGTTTTATTGAAACAATCATTACTGATACTCTTATTAGTCTTAGTGTGATGATATATAACCTATAGCCTTCCTCGATAAATGAGCTATCTAACTCTGAATTTTTCAAATAGGACAAGTAGTTCCTGAGTTAATAGCGTTTAAGGAAACCAACTCTTCATCTTCATAATGTTGTTGTAAATATCTGATTCTTGGGGCTGATGTTACTCATGTCAACAGGAATATCTATCATTCCCTTACACGGTCTTCTTGGGTGCTGTTAAAGAGTTACAAACTTCTGTCCACTGCACTGTTCCAGATAAACTGAACCTCGAAACGACAAATACAGTAATCAATCAATTGACGTTAATAAAAGATATCTATTTAGTCAGACGATTAAATAAAAATATCCGATTCTGATATAGGTCAAACTATCTAATATTTTGACATCAAAAGTTACAAAGACCAAATAACTGCAAGTTACTGAAGAAGTTCGTAACGTTATAGGAAAAGAATTCTTGAATAGTTCAAAGGAAATTTTATCCAATAAAATTTCTGTTATTCGGTTCTAACTGTACATTGATTTATTTGTTCGTTTACGGTTGAAGAGCGAGAGAATTATTATTTAGACAGCTACAACTTAAGTTTTCATGTTTGATATTTATGCCTAAATTTACTTTGATTTCTATATATATATACATATAATAAGAATGTAAATCTAATGCTTAATATTTTAGATTTTTGTGTAAAAAATTGTTGTAAGAGTCTAAGGATAAGTAATATTTTTATATATCATAGGAAGCAAAGGAACTGGTGAGTCACCTGGTGTTGAGTGATCAGCGCCGTCCATAGACACTAGCAACATCCGAGGAGTCACAAGTGCGTTGCTCGCTTGTGTTAGTAGAGAGGGAAGTAGTGGGAGGTGGTGGGAGGCGGTGGAAGGGAAGGGTGAGTGGGGGAGGTTAGCCTCCACCGCTCTGACTGACCGCTCGAAACGCAATAATGCACGCACTGTTACTTTACGTCTGTGTTTTTGTGTGTCGGGTGGCCGTACCGGGGGCGAGCCGATACGTTTATGCTGAAACTGGTTATAGCTTTAGCATGGGTCTACCACCTAACAAATATACTTCATTTATTTTTAAATATTTCTGTCTGTGTGTTTGTTTAAAGAGGAATCGCTGTTAAAGTATTGAGTTCAAGATTAAAACTCGCCAAGAAAATATAGAGCATACCCTGGAGTAAAATATAGTTTTTGTGTAATTTAATTTAGTCTATTCTATCAAAGTTATTGTAATTTGAATGACGGCTTAAGTAAGTACCAGAGAAAGGTAAGGTAAATGCAATTCAATCACTTACAGAAACAGAATATTGTATGATTTATAAATGATATGATATCTGAGTTGTGATTGCTGTACAAGGCCCAAGGCCTCGCTGTAGGCCCAAAAACGCTGGATGGATGTGGTGAAGGCAGCCTTAAAGGAAAGTAGCTTCACACAAAATAATGCCGAAGGCGAGGAAAAGTGGAGGAGGTATCATAAGGAAACGGACTCTGGCATTAGGTTGGGAAAACGCTAAAAAGAAGAAGTAGATAAATTATATATTTGAAAGAAAAGACTGTTTTTTTTTGTATTCAATTCCATACGGCCGAAGTCGCGGGCATAGCTTGTCTACGGTAATTTAAAGGTTTTAAAAAACATTTGCATTTCGCACAAAACCTTTTTTAAACGAAGTATTTAACTTTTTTGTAATAACACCGATAAAGTCGTGGTGATTCAGTGGTTTGACGGATGGAATATAAATCCGATGGCCGCAGATTCGTACCCCAGCATTTACCAACAAATTTACCAAAATTCGCGTACATTTATTAATTTAAATTGGTAACACTATTGGCTGACGGTGAAGTGAAACATCGTGAAGAAACCCGAAACTAAGAAGTGTTCTTATAGTATTCTACTGTAGGTGGGTAAACATAGAACCGTGGATTTCACAGAGTTTGAAATAGCCAATACGTCGTGCACTGCCGTGGTGATGAAGCCCATATCTTTCTTCGGGAAGAGGCCTATAACCTTGCTATAGGTCTCTCATAGGCTGCTGATGATGATAATAAACTTTTGTTATAAAAAGCCATTTGATACGAAACATCTGATGCCTTGGTTACTTGACCTAGTCACTTTATTTCAGAACCAACTTTCACAATAATTTGGTCAATTTAGGCCCTATGAAAGAAAAACCAAAAGTCCTTATGAACGCCAAAAGTGTAACTGCTTGGAAAACAAATCACTCATCGAGAAGAACCGGCAAGAAAGTCGATCGGGTTTATCTTTTTAAAATACATATATTTAAAAACATTACGTTACAATCGTTGCAGTGGATGAACCAAGGTGAGTCAGTTCCAAGCATCACCATTGTTCACATATTATAATCCACTTTATAATAGCTTTTTGACGCCAAAATCCGCTTGACATGGTGCTTAAACTCACAGTCCGGCAATTCGATAATATGCTTTAGGGCTTTGTTGTAAAACCTAACACTATTACCAAAAAAACTGTTACTGGTCCTACTTAGTCTGAAATATGGAACGAGCAGCTTGTCACGGTAACTAGTAGTTAGATCATGCCAGTATTACGAAATCCAGCTCTGAAAAGTCTTGCGAACATACATCAAGTTAACAAGAATGTACCGAGAGGGCAGAACCATCCATTGTTATTTCAAAAACTTTTATCAATCTTAGTCAGTTCGTTACGTAGTATGTTCGAATCCTGCGAGTGAGTCGCTGATTTAGGTGGAAGGGTTATTTCTAAGTCCATCTAGGCAGCCACCACCCACAAGTTGAAAATCTGTTGCCGAATACGTATTACTGTATCTCGGTAGCTGAACTTGACAGCCAGTTTCTACAAGTTTGGCATGTTTACCATCTTAAATCACATGGTCACTTAACATTTCACTACGATCAAACGTTAAAACCTGTAATTTATAACAAATACCTCATTCATTTCCGTAGTGTTAGAGCGACGCTGAAGCTATTATTGGTTTCAGCATGAATGAGTCGGCTCGTCCTGGGTTGTATCACAGAAAACCGACGTGAAGTAACAATGCTTGCATTGTTGCGTTTCGTTCGGTCAATGAGAACGCTGAAGGCCCATATCCTCCTCTCTCATCTCCTTTCCTTCCTCGGAACACAGGCTGGTAAAGCACTTCCGATTCCCTTGGCGTTGTTAGTGTCTATGCACGGTGGTGATCACTTAACATCACCCATCTGATCGTTGGCCTCCTATGATATAAAAAAACCATAGGACTACTAATTTTTTTTTTTTATATTAGAATTACTTTTTCTTTTTTTAAAAATGATCTTTAGTATAATTTTGACATTAGAATTACAATTGAATTTGAATTAGAACCCACTTGAGATGGTACTTGAATTTAATATCCGACAAATCGATAATTTGCTTTGGGACCTTATTGTGGAACCTAACGTTATTATGTAATAAACTTTTATAAGAGTTATTCAGCCTAAAACAGGGGATATCTATCATACAAAATCTAGCCTGTTTAAACTTTTACTGATATACATTAAATCATCATGAATGGTTTGAAATGGCAAAATTTAGATATTAAATTCCTGAAGCTTAGAAGTTTGCGAGGTCCAATGTTGAAAATTATTCAAACTATTAGTTGAGGTATTGTCACCTACAGTAAAATAACGTAAGATTTGCCTTAAAATTGAAAAAGCAGAAGCCTAGAAGGGTTTTTTTAATTCACCCGTCAGAACACTTCCATAGCTACATAGATAGATGGAACTTGAGGTAGCTAGTAGATAATCAGCCAGCATAGTTACACTGATCAATTCTCATTTATTAATTCAGCATTAAAAAGAAACAAATGTTCCAATACCGATTTAATAAAACGGAAAGAACTTTTACAACCGAAAGCAGTTTAAAATCCCATACAGAGCGTGGAAAGGTAATTTAACAGTGTATAAAACTTTCGAAAACCTGTTAGGGCAGCGGGAAAATTTGTCCGATTCGAGTAATGCCGAATGTGATAAAGTTTCAACGATTCGGTTTCAGTTAATGAAGCTATTTTTGGTTTCAGCATGAATGGGTCGGCTCCTCCGAGGTAGTACCACCCCTCTCACAGATAACCGACGTGAAATAACAGTGCTTGCATTGTTGTGTTTCGTTCGGTCAGTGACAGATCCGGAGGCCCACGTCCCTTCCTCTTTCCTGCTTTCCCTTTCCTTCCCCTCCCCCCTTCTCCCATATACAGGCTGGCAACGCACTTGCGACGTCCCTGATGTCGCTAGTGTCTATGGACGGTGGTGATCACTTAACATCACGTGACTCACCAGTTCGTTTGCTTCATTTGATATAAAAAAAAAAAGTTACGCGTCAACAAATAAGGGTCACAGACTATATTACAGCAATCTACTCTGTGGTTGTAGTGCTCTTTTCCTTGTATTCGCTTTGATGTTGCGGGTAGAACTGTCATCGATGACTCTGTGTTGCTCTCTGGTGTTGCAAGTGTCTATAGACGGCAGTGATCACTTAACATCAGGTGATACATCTATTCGTTTGCCTCCTATGATATACGAAAAACTTATTTTATTGAGAGGTGAAGTGACGGGAAGGGGGTGTTGGGACTCCGGCACTCTCACTGTCCGAACGAAACGAAATAATGCAAGCACTGTTACTTCACGTCGGTTTTCTGTGAGAGTTTGGTACTACCCCGGACGAGCCGACCCATTCATGCTGAAATCAATAATAACGTCAGCGTGGCTCTACTACATTTGAAATATAAATAACTAGTCGCGACTTCGTTTGCGTGGATATAGTTAATTTGGGCTAACTAATATGCAGCGAAAGCGAAAGAGGAAAAAACACCCCGATTTTTAAACATTCTTTATTGTTACTCCGTTCCTATTGGTCTTAGCGTTATGATATATAGCCTATAACCATCCTCGATAAATGAGCTATATAACAATGAAAGAATTTTTCAAATCGGACCAGTAGTTCCTGAGATTATCCCCTACAACATCACAAATCACAACGTCACAAACTCACAATCTTTACCTCTTTATAATATTAGTATAGATATAAATAATATATATAATAAATCATCTTATATAGCTTTAATTATATAGTAATTCGTTTGTTAGTAGACTTATACATCTATTTCTGATCGTAGGCGAACAATAAACTATCAAAGTGAATCAACTTTGCTCAAAAATATATTTAAAGGAATATCCATTGACACTGTCTATAATTATCGTAATCCATGTTGGAAAAAAAAATCCAATATGTTAAGCCATCTTTTATGGTGTATAGATGTTATATTCACGAATTGATGGATTTTAGTGATTAATCGGATCGAGGATTTATGAATAGGGTGACTATGAATGGATGAAAGAAATACATTAATAACTAGCTGTGCCCGTGACTCCGTCTGCAAAGAACCTAATGTAAACATTCAGTGACTTATAAAACATTTGAATGTATTAAGCCCATTTACTTATCTACTTTTTTCTCGTACTTAAGTCGCGTCGTCATTAAAGTTACAATAACTTTTGATAGAGTGAATCTATTTTAATAAAAGTAAGACTATATGCTACCCGAGGATATGCTTTATGATTTTTTTAGTTAGCTTTTATTGTAAAGCAGTACTTTTGGTACTGATGCGTCTCAAAAAAAAAAACAGTTATTTCTTAAAATATATGAAATGTATTTTATTATATTTTATTATTTTTGGCAATCAATCTTTCAGATTATTACTGCCATTGTCGAGTAATCAATAATATTACAAGCGTCGTGCGATCACTTCAATATTAAGTGTCGTGTGAGTCAATATTCTAACAAGATGGTGGATCCCTTGTTAGAACCTTCCTGGGAGTTTTTGTGGCACCTCAGAATTTCATGCTCCGTGGTATTATTTTCCATTCACTTCACTTATGCACAATAAACTAACTATATTGCGTAAAACACCATCAAATTTACAAAATATGGAGTCCAATAACACAAGATTATGAATAAAATATAAAATCCACTACATGACAGATTAAGATCCCGCCAAAAACTGCACTCCTACGTTAGATTTACATTCTCATTATATTAAAATAATGTTGCCAGCATCATTTTACAGTAAATCCTTAGTAATATTTAATGAACTCAATCCGTGACATCGTGTAACTTGATAAAATGAATTAAATCGTTTATTGAATTATAAATACGAAGTAAATTTTAGAAGCGATTTTAATTAAAATATAAGACAAATCGTTGAGACCTTAATAGTTTTGAGACAAGTTTATACCTATTTCATGACGACTAAATAAAGTGTAAGTAAAGAAAAGCGAATAACATTGTATGGCTTGCTAAGTGTTTTCGTCCGATGGATGGCGTCATAAAATGATCATAGAATTTATTTTTAGGTGTACATAAATCGACTTTTCTTGTTATAGGAGGAAAAAGAACAGGCAGGTCGTCACCTGATGTTAAGTGATCACCGCCGTCCATGGATACTAGCAACACTAGGGGACTCGCGAATGAGTTACCAGCCTGTATTTGTGGGGGGAATGAGGAAAAAGGTAGGAAGAGAGGAGTTGGGAGGGGAGGTGAAGTGGGTCTCCAGCGCTCTCACTGGTCTAAAAATAGTTGTTTAATATTTCACTTAATTACCAAGAAAAATACAAAAATTATCGTCAATGACCATCGGGTGAAGTGAAAGTGAACGTGGGAACGGCGTGAACAAAAACAAAAGGTTTTATTGTCCGTTCTATTATTGATGTTTATTAACTTCGCCCCTAGCAACTCTCGGTGCCGGTTATTGCACCTAAGCTTGTTACGTTCTACAAACTTTGACTTAGGTTCTCGTTGTTGTTTATTAGTATTTATTTTGATATTATTCTTTTACATATGAATTGTGACCATGAACTATCATATCTTAGAATATTGTGACTAACTTAACATGTGGTATACGGCACTGTAAAAAGTACTTATTGTGTGGTACGTTAAAGTTTAATTTTGACGTAAAGTTTCAGTTCTTTCATGCTTTACACATATATACATAATATGCAAATTACACAAAGAGAAAAACAGAGAGATAGTAGCATGATTGAAGGCCAGAACGCTTTTTCCTTACGTGATGGTATATGGTAAATTTCAATATCAAATTACATTCATTTCCTTTCCTATTGGCGTTCCCAGATAGAATACGTATTTTAAATTAATGTTCAGTAAACAATGTCGTATCTATACTAATATTATAACGCTGAAGAGTTTGTTTGCTTGAATGCTCTAATCTCAGGAACTACAGATCGGGTTTGAAAAATTATTTCAGTGTTAGATAACTTATTTATCGAAGAAGGCACGCTAAGACCCAATAACAGCAGAACATCAATGAAGAATGTTTCGAAATCGGGTTTTTTGAAGTTATACTTCTTTTGGCGCTTTAGGGGAATATGATGAGAGTAAATTTTACGATGCGCGCGCACACCGTCACGAAAACTCGACACCCTGAAGTTAGCTATAGTCAACATTTTGTTTCTTTGTATTTGTTGTTTGTATTTCTTTGTATTGAAACTTTTAATGTGTTAAATACCTCTTTTCTATTGTTAGTGTCGTTTTTTCTGCAAATGTAGAATAAGATGAAAGATAAAATTTTTAACAAGATTTTTATCTTGTTACGCCAAAGAAGTATAACTTCTAATGCGTGTACATAATTTTAACACGTCATTTTTTTCTTTTGTGAGTGTCGACTATGTGTTAGCGTTAGCCAAAAGTAATTATTCCACGTGGACGAAGTCGCGGGCAGAAGCTTGTTTGATAATAAAGGAAATAATACATTTATAGTAAAAGCCGTAGTAATTAACTAATACACTCGCGTACACGCATTTAACCAACAATTTGCTGGCCGACCTTATCTCCCAAAGCGGTTGCTTTAATTGAATCGGCCTAATTGAGTACGGTAGGGAACTTATAAATGACGCCTTTTGGAAATGGCGTACGACACATTACCGTTAACAATGTGCAACTTATTTTTTATCGGCTTATTAAAATTTGGCTTGAACGGAATGGAATAATGTCCTTAAGTAATCAGGTTTATCTCATATATATTACATTCGTACATAGAATTTATACAAAGAAACGTGATTATATATTTTATACTAAATGAGTTTTACATATCTTTAACAAAAACTAATCCATACTAATATTATAAAGCTGAATCTTGCTTGAACGTGCTAATCTAACTACTGGTCCAATTCTAAAGATTCTTTCAGTACTATATAGTTCATGTATCGAAAAAAACTATGTCATATATGCTATAGAAGTGGAGCACCAATCAAGAATGTTTCAAAATAGGGGGGTTTTTAAGCGTTAGTTCAAAGTCACTTTTCCAAGGAAATGAAGTCGCGGGCAGAAGCTAGAGTATTATAAACTAGATCAATTATCATCGAGAGTACCTTTTTAGTTATCACACTATTACTGCAAATCTTATGTGGCATTGTTTATCAGCATAACTATTCCTAACAGGAAAATTTCAAACCCATGTATCGTCTCTAATGAGGTGACAATTATTAAAAGCACTAATAATAATGTTGCACGAATCTACATAATTAAAGAATGTTTATCATATAGTATATGGTTTTTTATAGGAATGGAGCTATATTTTCTATTTGGGTTTTTTTTTGGCAACAGATTTTCTAGATGATTCCTGCCATTATCGAGTAGGTAAAAATATGACAAGTTTCTTGTGACAATTGCAGTGTTCTAACAAGATGATGGCTTCTTGTTAGCTATTGGATGTAGAAACGGCTGGACCTATTTGAACGGGAATTTTACGGGCAAATAACTAATTAATTAGCTGTTTTATTTTAAAATAGCTGGTTTAACAGACGTTTCCCGTCCTGATAATGGGACAAACCATACCTAAACCTTGCTCAAGAATCAATTTATTTATTGGCGGAAACGTGAAAACCAGTTCTGTGCTTTTTGCGTTCATCGCGAACAGACAGACAGATAGACGTGGCAAAGGACTTTGTTTTACACTATGTAGTGGTGAACTGTTACCCGTGCATTCATCCTTGTGAAATTGATCAAAAATATGTTGTTCACTGTAAACATGCACGTGAGACGTGAGCTGTACTGGATTCCAAGAATTAATATAATTGAAAGACATATGTTCGTATTTAATTTAAATGATAGCAATGTATAATAATAACTTAATTATATCGACACTTTGGGCATATTATGTATATGTATATATACATATATATAATAAAAGATTTAACATATATTGTTCATTAATGTATAGCTTAATATTTTCATTACGTTCTTATGTAGTGTAAGTGAGCACTGAGGGTGGTATATAGTAGTTTAAAGTTCCAGGTATGTGGCTGACGATAAATCCCATCCCATTCGATACACAGTTCGTATTCACATATCTAATGTACTTGTTACAGGTTACAATAGATGTGCGTGTCTTACAAATATTTTTGATAAAGTATCTGTAATTTACACATCTAAATACAATCGTACATTTACTTCATATATTGAAATAAAACGCGTGTGAAGCTGCGGGTAACAGCTAGTATTTTATTAAATTGAAACATATTGTTGTAATGTCTACTGCAAAAAAGGATTGAGAATATTCGAAATTCGAAATTGAATGCAGACAGCTTGGCACAATAGACAACTAAGTTTGAAGGTCTAAGAATTAAGTACTTGTTACTTGTGTAACTTATGTTACCCGTCTCCTTCAAACTGAAACATAGTATTTAAGTAGAGTTAGGAATTTATTCCTCAAAAATATACGAACAAAATCAGACAGTACAACGTTGATTGAATGAAATACTTATTAGGTGTTCAAGATTTGATTTTCCTTTATGTTGGTGCGACATACAGTCGTGCTCGGTATCTGACTGTTTATTCCAAAATAAACTTATACACACATTCTAAACATTTTTTAAATAGATTGTGTGTAAATATTGATAGTATACAGTACATTAGGTACAATAAAAATATATATAAAAAAAAAACGAGTAAGATTAACCTTAAACTGATTCTAAAATTTCTGATACCCACGAAAAAGCTTTTTTCTGATAAAAACACATGGGTGTTATTTTTTTAAGAGTGAAAACTTCTGTAGGCGCGTTGAGCGCTATTATATTGGCAGGAAATGAATTTATAATTTCGCGTCATGACACGCTAGTAAGCATGACCGAGCGTATTGCATTTGCACGGTTTACGTCAGGCTAGTGACGCGTAGTATAAGAGCCTCTTTACATTTAATATTTACATTTTCTATTGAGATTGTTCAGCCTATCATATGTTTGATGAATTAATAAACTGTATAATGTATATAATTAATATACAAAAAGCCTTTTTTTTTTTTCGAAATGTCTACGCTATTGACCCAGCAAGGTCTTAACAGTTTCACCGGACTACTAGATACAAAATGCCAATAGATATAAAAGCGAGACTAATGATAATAATTTCAATTTACAAATTATGAAATTGAAATAATTCAGAGTATAATTATTTTAAAATTCAAAAGAGAACACAGTTTATATTCCGTCGTTTTGAGTTTTCACTTCTGACAGCACTCCTTAAGACTGTCTCGACGTTTTATTATGTGTTTGTGAGAAGAGATTTGTGTGAGTTTGTAAGGTACAGAGTTTGCGATAACGGATGAATGCCTATTACGCTTTCATGCAGTATCTCAAAAAACTACTGGACGGATTTTGATGAGACTTAATATGATATAGCTTATATAATGGATGAATATATAAAGTATCGTCTGTAACAATATTGTTTAAGTTTCCCAAAACGAAAACCCTGTCAATAGATGTCAAAAGCTTGAGAAACTGTGCCTACTAAGAGTCGTGTAATCAGAGGTAAGGTAAAAAACCTATATTGCTTATATAGAGGTATTTGTAAGCAACGCATATTTCGGCTTTAAATTATTTTTCCTGTGTACAGAAAAATATTGTTAAGACAATAAAAATACAAGAAAAGTCATCGGTATCAGCAAGTCATTTATAAAAATACAAATTCAGATAAAGCCGCGGACTGCTATTAGTTATTTTGTAAATGACCCAACGTTACACGTTTCATGAACTTTTCGACTATGTGTCACAAAACTCAATTCAAACCATCGACCAAATAATCTTGATCTACGGTTGGAATAACTATTCCTTCATATTGTTTGATCTAAAATTGAGGATGGCACTTTGACACGGTCCATTTTAAGATGGATGTTTTGACAACCCCGTGAAGATGAGTAATCAGTGACATCTATTCTGTGGCGAAGTATCTATTTGAACTGTTGTAGAAATTAATAAGAAAATAATTAAAAATATGTTATTTATTCATTAATTTTAAATTAATGAACAAGTATGTAATCCATTATACTATAAATGGTCATTGTATACATAGCGTGACCGCAAATATTATGCTATAATTAACAAGTACATTTATTAATATAATAATTTTGCAACTTTTTTTTAAACGCGCGTCTCCTTGGCACGTGTTTCCAACGCAGTCATTATTTTCGATTTTTATACATGTTATAAGGAAAAGGACGGAAAAAATACAGATTTTCATACACCTAATGAAAACCTTAGCGGTTGAATTCCCAAAAATTCTTAGTAGGTAACGTTAGCTACCGTTCAAAGCGAATTAATATACAGTAAATGAATTTATCAATAAAAACAATCATAAACAGAAACGTAGTAAATAAATCATTAATAAACTACTGAGTATAAAATCTGATTTTTTTTTAAATTTATTATTAGCCCGATGTCTACAGGTTCAAACCCCGGCATTAGATTGGTTACACTATTGGCTGATGAAGGAAACCATCGTGAGGAAAACTCAACATAAGAAATGTTCTTGAAAGTACTACTGTATATAGAAAAACAGTACATTTCTTGGAATTTATAAGATATAATATACATATATATATAGAATAATAAATATAGAATAAGATGTGGAATAGCCTCCCAGCCAGTGTGTTCCCTTACTCTTATGACATGGGGTCCTTCAAACGAGGCGTGAAGAGGCACATGTGCAGGTCGGCATGACGGCGATAACTGCCGTTGTTATTTAACAGCGACAGTCACCGTTTTCTGTGGACTGTACTGTACTTAACATTAGGTACCGTACAGTCATTTTGCCGTAGCAGTTTAAATTAAAAAAAAAAAAAATTAAATCGCCAATACACCGTGGGCTGATGTGATGATTACGCCCATATCTTCCAGAAGGAAGAAGCTTATGGCCCTGCAATGAACCTTTTACAGATTGATGATGATATTGATAATTTGTCGCCTTTTGCCGTTAACAAATGTATTTATTAAATTACAAAATTTTAATTTGTGCATAAAATTGTTTTTTTTTTTTATATCATATTGGAGGCAAACGAACATGCGGGTCACCTGATGTTAAGCGATCACCGCCGTCCATAGACACTAGCAACCCCAAAGGAGTCGCAAGTGCGTTCCTAGCCTGTTTTTGGGGAATGGAGAGAAAGGAAAAGGGGAAGGGAGAGGAGAGAGGAGAGGAGATGGGTCTTCGGCGATCTCACTGACCGAACGAAACGCAACAATACAAGCACTGTTACTTCACGTCGGTTTTCTGTGAGAGGGTGGTGTTACCCCGGACAAGCAGACTCATTCATGCTGAAACCAATAATAGCTTCAACGTGGCTCTGCTAATACTCCATAGATATCATTCAAACTTAGTGTACTGCTAAGTGTCTTTTTTTTTATTGAAGCACGACATAGTGACTGCACTACGCCTGATGTTAAGCATAGTACAATCCAAAAACATCGGCAACCACCGAGAGACATTATCCATCGCCGGTCGCCGCTGTCATGCCGGCCATAATGACGAAAGTCGCCCGGTACTGGATATGCACAGGCTGATCCCGAAACGCGACGCGCAGAAGCGAGTCACTATGACGGGATTTTTCGCCATGTACATGGTGGTTGCGACCCAGTCGGGCTGTAAAACCCTACCACCCCGCTTTGTGTTGTTTCTGTCACATATTCTTATTCCAAGCATTAACTCTAACTTATTTAATAGTAGCAGTTAAGGGATCTGCTTAATCCCTGTGTCTGCCAACGTGCTCAGAAATGTCGCATTCAGCTCACTCGAGCACTGTTTGAGCAATTAAACACTCAAGTGTCGCCGATTTAAATGGCTCCTTCTAACTTCTCGAAGTAATGAGTCTTGTTGGGAGAATTTTAAATTACCTATTTCGTGTTCATGACAGCTCGTGACACAGTTTATTCGACATTTTTTTCGAGTTTAACAGCAGTTGCTGCGAATTTGAATAATCATATAAATGCAGACAGGCAATGTACACTGAATACACTAACGGATGCCTGTTGAAGAAACTTTAATAGAATTTAAATTTAAAAGCTACGACAAAACATCTGACCTTTACCAAACCTAGATTATTACTGATATTCATATAAATATATTTATTTTAATAGATATACAAGATTATAAATATACAAAGAACTACCTGATACACGCGACTTCGACCGCGTTGTTTATTAACTTAAAATTAAACAAAACACATTTCTTTATAAGTCTACTTGTTTCTGCTTAATATAATGCTGACCAGTAATGAGATAACTCGACTTTGTACTTGAGATTATTTCAATTTATAAAATCCAAGGTGATAAAGACTATTGTAAAACTTTGCGGGTTTAGTCGTATCCGCTGTATAAGAAATTTTGTATTATGACATAGTCTCTGAGTAAAATCTCCAGTAAACAAAATGTTAAGAGTAATTTTACTAATACTTAACATACTCTCAGCCAAGGCGTTGTCTTCTCCTTTGAAGTATCGAATATCAGTGGTAAAGTAACTGATGGAAGTAATTCCTCTCTATATTTTACAAAATAATGAACCAGCGGTATACGCAAGTACCTAGTAAGGCCTTAAAGTAGTATACTGTTGGTCGTCTAAAATATGTCGGAAGTGTTACTCGTAAATAGCTAAAAGGCTAGCCATTTAAGAGTCATTTTATTACTATAGAAATCCAACCAGGGTAAGTGTTCAGAGGAGTTGTTTGGACTGATACCTGTCTCTACATTCCACTATTGTGCAACCTGCCTGAAACCTAAATGTCATCAACATCCTGCATGAGTGGAAGTCTTCAAGGGTTTTGTAGGTGGTAGAGCCCCACTGAAGCTATTTTCGGTTTCAGCATGAATGGGTCGGCTCCTCCGGGGTAGTACCACCCCTCTCACAGATAACAGACGTGAAATAACAGTGCTTGCATTGTTGTGTTTCGTTCGGTCAGTGAGAGAGCCGGAGGCCCACGTCCTTTCCTCTTTACTTCTTTCCCTCTCCTTCCCCTCCCCTTTTCCCATATACAGGCTGGCAACGCACTTGCGACGTCCCTGATGTCGCTAGTGTCTATGGACGGTGGTGATCACTTAACATCACGTGTACCCACCAGTTCGTTTGCCTCCTTTGATATAAAAAAAAGGTTCTCAAGCTCATTTTCGATTCGTACTTCGACCTTGTGGAATCGACTCCCAGCAGTCGTGTTTCCAAGCTATTACGAGTTACAAACTTTTAAGAAACAAGCGTACACTTCTTTAAAAGGCCACCAATGCATTTGCAACTCCCCTGGTATTGATAGTGCCTATGGACGGCGGTGATCACTTATCATTAGTGTTACTCCTTTATTCCCTTGCCAACTTATAATATAAAAAAGCAATAAAGATTTTATGTTTGATAATCAATTGGAAAATACATACTTACGGCGTCTAAATACATAGTTACCAAGCATTTTTATGTCAAATGTTACTATTAATAGATACGACTTTCCTTAATATCATACGAAATGTTCTACTCATGTGAAATTAAAGCGAGTATACGGAATTACCTTCGCCCGTCTATGTAATATACTCATGTAAACACTTAAGTTAGCAAGCGGGAAATATAACTCCACATATACCAAAATTGCTTGAGCTGAAATTTCTCATTGCACCTGCTTACGGTCAAGCGTGTAGTATGTAAAATTTTCAACAAACATAAGCTGGGTAATTGTACGCGTTGAATATTTTAAATTAATAAATAATGTAGGACAATGGAGAAATATATTGCTATTATATTTACTTCGTTTAATCACCATGAGAATTCAGATTAAAAAAACCATGTCAATATGTCGAGCTCATTATTTTAGTATTAAAAACTACCATTTTTTCTTTACTACAGAAAGATATATCAGATATCTTTTTGTGGAAATTTAACAACTCCTTGACTGCTCAATATAATACATAGCACAGACAAAGGTATGAGACATGACGTTCACCCCAATCTATGAGAATAAACGTTCGGCTTGTCACCGAGGTAACAGTAAAGATGATGGCAATTTTGTATAAGTTGGCACTGATGGCAGCAATTTAAAATTAAGCGCGACAAAAAAAGGCCATTTATGTAAATTCCAGAAGCTTCTCTCACTTGATGTATACATAGCATATGAAAGTGTGAACAAAATAAATCGTTATTACTTGTCCAAATCGCTTATGACGTCACTTTATTTAATTCCCTTGGTAGCGACTCAAGTCTAGCGATAAAGTGACACAAAATCTTACATCACTGCAACAACATTGCACATATCACTTCCACACACGTGCACACATACATGCTAACACATGAAAGTGGAAGGGTTTTATTTTTCCCTTGTAGAACTGAATTAGTAGACAAAATTAACCGACACCAAATATATATACGAGTTATTGAGGTATGTATGGTTCATATACATATAAATTTCAATATCTCATGTAAGTATGAATATGTAGCTTAGCTTAGGTTATCTCAGGTAGGTCACATATTGTATGAACTAAGCAACAGCCCAAGTCGAGGTGTGCCGTGCATCATTGAGCGAGTTGTCAAAATAAATTCGGCTGAGTGCCTTAAGTGCTCGCCTTAGTAGTCCACCGCAGTAGTTATGGCTTTGCTAGATCAATAGCGTAGTCAGTTCGAGAAAAAGAAAAATAATTGCAATAATATTAATTATATATTTTTTGCTCTTCAGTACATAGATATAAAAAATGTACATTGCTAAATGTATTCAGTAGAATAAGTATCAAATAGTCACCTTCCTCGAGAAGCGATAATACGACGAGAAGAATAATGGACCCTCCCTTTGAAAACTTTTTATTGTTGAAAGTAATGTATCAAGATCATTTGCTCCCCTTTCTTTTGATAACTCCTGATTTTATTTGCACCGAAATAGAAAGGGAGAGTTAAGGCTTCGTAGCTTAGAAAACGCGTTCTGATGTAAATAATTTTAATAATATTAGAAAATCAAGTTTTTTTTTTTTTTATTATATCAAAGGAGGCAAACGAACTGGTGGGTCACGTGATGTTAAGTGATCACCACCGTCCATAGACACTAGCGACATCAGGGACGTCGCAAGTGCGTTGCCAGCCTGTATATGGGAGAATGGGGAGGGGAAGGAAAGGGAAAGCAGGATAGAGGAAGGGACGTGGGCCTCCGGCTCTCTCACTGACCGAACGAAACACAACAATGCAAGCACTGTTATTTCACGTCGGTTATCTGTGAGAGGGGTGGTACTACCCCGGAGGAGCCGACCCATTCATGCTGAAACCAAAAATAGCTTCAGCGGGGCTCTACCACCTACAAAAGTACTAAGGTGAAGAATTAAAAAACTGTAACATCGTTCCAAAGTACTACACGCGTTTGGTGAAAGGTGTAATAGGCGTTAGTTATGTCACAATGTGATAATTACTATCATCAAATATTATAAGCCAAAGACCTCTGCCACATCTTTTTTTTTTATTGAAGCACGACATAGTGACTGCCCTATGCCTGATGTTAAGCATAGTACAATCCAAAAACTTCGGCAACCACCGAGAGACAGATTATCCATCGCCGGTCGCCGCTGTCATGCCGGCCATAATGACGAAAGTCACCCGGTACTGGATATATAACATCTTGAGAATTGAGACACCCAAGCCAACCTCACCTGCACGTGGTGCACCCTGCTGATCAACGAACGAGGTAATGGCGATAGTGGGGTGGTAGGGTTTTACAGCCCGACTGGGTCGCAACCACCATGTACATGGCGAAAAAGCCCGTCATAGTAACTCGCTTTTGCGCGTCGCGTTCTGGGATCAGCCTGTACATATCCAGTGACTTTCGTCATTATAGCCGGCATGACAGCGGCGACCGACGATGGATAATCTGTCTCTCGGTGGTCGCACTGTTTTTGGATTGTACTATGCTTGCCATCAGGCATAGGGCAGTCACTTTGCCGTGCTTCAATAAAAAAAAAATGCACACGCTGATCCCGAAACGCGACGCGAGCGAGTCACTATGACGGGCTTTTCCGCCATATACATGTTGGTTGCGACCCAGTCAGGCTGTAAAACCCTACCATCCCCGTTTGCCATTTTCGCCATTGCCTCGTTCGTTATTCAGCAGGGTGCACCACGTGCAGGTGAGGTTGGCTTGGGTGTCTCAATTCTCAAGATGTTACTCGACACCCCTTACACCCCAAAATTCTGTCTGTCTGTTCGCGATAAACTCAAAAATTACTGAACGGATTTTGATGCGGTTTTCACCAGTAGATAAAGTGATTCGTGAAGAAGGTTTAGATATATAATTTGTCCTGGTTTTGTGTAATTTACGAAACTATAATATAACGATAATTGTTGGAAATGTAGGAAAAAGTCAATCCTTCTTTGTTTGTGTTTCAGTGGATTCAAGAAGGGCTTAGATTTACAATTGTACCTGGTAGATGGCGTTGCGGTCTGATTCTAGGATTTTTTATATTATCAAGGCGGGACAACATCCTATTCGAAGCCAAGAAATTACCTTTGTTGCTGCCCACATTATTTGGGGTGTAAGGGGTGTCGACTAACATCTTAAGACTTGAGACACCCAAGCCAACCTTACCTGCACGTGGTGCACCCTGCTGAACAACGAACGAGGCAATGGCGATAGCGGGGTGGTAGGGTTTTACAGCCCGACTGGGTCGCAATCACCATGTATATGGTGAAAAAGCCCGTCATAGTGACTCGCTTCTGCGTGTCGCGTTTCGGGATCAGCCTGTGCATATCCAGTACCGGATGACTTTCGTCATTATGGCCGGCATGACAGCGGCAACCGGCGATGGATAATCTGTCTATCGGTGGTTGCCGATGTTTTTGGATTGTACTATGCTTAACATCAGGCACAGTGCAGTCACTTTGTCGTGCTTCAATAAAAAAAAAAAATTTGCTACGTAACTATGATTTTACTATAAAACAGAATTCATTGATTTGGAAAAATAAAGGTGAAGAAACACAAAGCGTCTATTGAATCTGTCATAGACAGAGTTAATTAAAATTAATTCAAGCAAAACTGAGATAAAAATAACGTTTTGTACGTATGTAGGCTTCTAGTGTATTTTAAAATTGCTTTTGTGAAATTAAATCCGATAACGCTGAGGTAGCAGCACCATCTATTCCATGCTAGCCGACTCGGTGCTTGACTTTCCGTTCGAGTGAACAGATATTATGAACACACGGGCAATTATACCGCCGAGCGTGTCTAATTTTAATAGAACTCAAATAGTAATTACATATAGCAGTAACCGTACACCGACAGGCATATAAATTAAGTAATTAAAGTGTATTTTAATTTAAGAGGCTAATTTACAAAACAGAAATTCAATTTATTTAATCAGGATTCTATTTTTGATCCCGCCTGTGTGACGCATGTTGCAGAAATGTACTCTCATCGCAACTAATGAAGTGTCATTTGGAAAACTTAAAATGTTCTTTTATAAAAAAACTATGTATCAATGTAAATAAATTAAAACTATCTACGTACAACATACAACATTACCTAGGTATCACTAGCAATCAATAGGGATGTTCTATTGTCTCGAGTCAGGTACGATATAACGAACATGTCAGTGTACTTACCAGAATAGATAAGCTCGACGTACAAGCTAGGACGAACTTCCATCCGTATGTGTTGACAATTGGGCACGGATTACTTCAGTTGCATCTGCCTACTATTGCTTTATTTATGTGCGATTCAATTTGTACTTAGTGTCAGAGTGTATTTGTTTTTTTTTTTTAAGTACAGTTCATTTTAGCAACACAGCATGTATACAGACAAAATAATAGAAGCCTACAGGTATTACGGAAATATTACTGGATAAATTTCGTTTTTTTTTAGTATCACTTCTTAGAATTCTGGTTCTCATCAAAAATATCACTATATCTTTATGTAATACTATCTCACCCGGCTATGTGTTGGTGTGGCTCAGTTGAAAAAGACTTCAAAATTAAAACGTGCACCCTTTATAAGGTATCTATAACAGTTGATCCTACAGTTTTCTCTCTACAAACTAGTTTAAAGCGCCATCTGTTTGCGACTGTTGAAACTTACAATTAATAACAATAATCAACAATGACAAACATTGATTTTGTAATAAAAACATTATGAGACCCTTAATCGAAGTATATATTATCCTATATTTCAAGTTGTACCAAATAATACGTAAATACCAACGTTCCATGAAGATAGGTTGAGTAGTTTCGAAGCTCATCTTGGACTAACATCATGATACTAGATTTTGTATATTTGGAAGATATAGTTATTAAGCCGCTAAGAAGCTACGAATTTTATAAGCATTACAAAAGTGTAAAGTAATTTTATAAGCTACAAATATTTTTGCATTCATTTTTTTTTTTACTATAAAATGTATTGCCAAGATAATAAATCACATAAACTAAGTTGTGAATACGAGCTCTTTGAAGTGAAATAAGTATTCAATTTAAAAAATGTTCTTTTCAATCGGCCACAAAAGATCGTCAGTCAACAACTAACTGGACTGTAACTTATAACTTCGCAAGATAACTCTACCGCTTGAGGCAGTTGCAAGAAGCTTCTCGAAGTGTCGGAAAACTTTCCAAGTTACTGACAAGCGTTGTGTCGCCTACACTTATGTAAAACTTACGCTGCATCGAACAGTATTATTTTTGACGAGATAAAACAAAGTAACTGATATTGTTACAACCTATATGCGACCTCGTTACAAGTAAACAAAGAATAACTCATCGACCGTGGAAATGAAATAAAATGGAGTTCTAAAAATGACCTCAAACTTTGTTGAATCGTTATAGTAATGACGTTAGCTTTCTAGACTTTTCCACCCTATTGTATCTTAAGGTTAAGCGGTCTGCGGCTACAATTTTATAAGGTGTAGATGTGACTTTAATGTGAAACTATTTAATTTTTGTCTATATTTCTATGAATAAAATTAATTCTCGAGCAAACAGTATTCAATTTACCCACGAGCGTAAAAATATTGGCACAATACAGGCACTTGGAAAACCCTTTTTAAAGATTTAGTTTTTTTTTTTAATTTTATTTTTGGCAATCAATCTTTCAGATTATTACTGCAATCGTCGCGTAGTAAATAATATTACAAGCTTCGTGGAATCACTTCAATATTAAGCCTCGTGTGAGTAAATATTCTAACAAGATGCTGGATCCCTTGTTAGAACCTTTCAGGGAGTTTTTGTGGCATCTCAGAATTTCATGCTCCGTGGTATTATTTTCCATTCGCGTCACTTGCGTAGGTAATAAACTAACTATATTACCTAAAACACCACCAAATTTACAAAATATAGACAAATCAAATAACACAAGATTATGAATAAGATATAAAATCCATTACATGACAGACTAAAATCCCGCCAAAAACCCAAAAGATTTAATTGATAACAGAGTTCGTGTAGGTGTATGCACGATAGCAAAAACAATTGGAATTAAAAGGAGCGATATACGCAATTACTACCAAAATGTGCGGTAACAGTTACCTGACCAAACAAACTTGACCTATTTAGAAATGTAGACACTTGTCTCTCTTAATATACATAAAAATTACACAATATGTAATATTGGGTTACACGTAACCTATATATAACTCTATTTCTAAAACTCCTAAAGCAAGTCGCGTTAAAGACATCGGCGAATTTCGATGTCTCGCCTCTAGCAGACGTTCGACCACGGTCTTTCTTATTTCAAGACTAACTGATACCCGTGACTTAGTGTATGTTGTTTTTTACCCAAACAATATAATCTATGTACACAGAAAAAAGGTGAAAAAATTGCCTACAAAATTTATTTTCCCACAATGATATCTATTTATTACATCACTCCTGACCATGCGCATCACACCACTTGCTTCACCAGCCACATTGCTAAACATTAAGTGCTTATAAAAATCGTAACATATAGAAGTTATTATATATACTAAAAAAAACAAACGGACAGATAGGCAGATATTCCTAAAAATGATTAAAAATTATTACTTACTAGCCTCTGTCCACGACTTCGCTCGCGTGGAATAGAAACCCTGATTTTTAAACATTCTTTATTGGTGCTCCGCTCCTATTGGTCTTAGCGTGATGATATATAACCTATAACCATCCTCGATAAGTGAGCTATATAACATTAAAAGAATTTTTCAAATCGGACCAGTAGTTTCTGAGATTACCTCCTACAACGCCACAACGTCCTAAACTCACAAACTTTACCTCTTTATAATATTAGTATATATTCCTCGAAGCCTATAACAATTATTATCATGGAAATATAAAAAAGTACAGCTGCGTTAAATTTACATTCTTATGATATATATAGATGACAAAAAAGTCTAAATATTTTTATCTATGCTAAACACAACACCAGATATCTATACTCTAGACTAGGCGTTTCTTTATACTGCTCGTAAAACTGTATACCGTCAACTCGAAGCAGGTGTTATCCGTCTCCAAAGCGACTTAATAATTAATAATTTCTTATAAGTGATACATAGTAAAATCTAGTTTTCTCTTTCACACTCACGGTATCGCTACTGCTGTGCTCTTCATACACTTATAAGCAGTGTTTTATATAATTCATACAGTAATAAGCTCGCATGGTGTATGTTGGTATACATGAGATTTTTTTTTTTCAAATTTTGATTTGAAACATCTATAGACGGATTGTAAACATGATTGTTGACGTGGCGATGCAATAGAAGAACATTGCACTATTAACTAAATACTCAAAAACAATTGCAACTCTATTCGTATAACATATATTCGTATACTTTGGGCAATCTGTAGCTACTACCGCTTGTGGTGCTGGCAGGTAGCCGGTCTAAATATCTGCTATCGGATTCGCAAGTAAAGGGATTTATTGCTAATTAAATATGCTAATGAAATATGTCAAGAAGAAACATAAAATTCAAACTATTTTGCCGGTCTTTCGTTCTACTAGTGTTATGCGGCACGCACCGACGACCTACCGCCCTTTGAATGTCGCCAAACACTGCGCCTAGTTGAATTTTTGTATTTAATAAAAATGGATATTTATATAATAAAATAAATAAACAGTCATTATTATATGGAACAAATTTGTAATCTTTTCATTATGCCATAGCTGATTGCCGTCGTAATTTGTTCTTTTATACATATAACTTATACAAAACAATTTCGATGTTTTACATCTGCCAGGCGTTCACGGAACGGCTCAATTTCTTTTTATACGTTTGCCGTTGATACATAACTTCATCTGCTATTAAATAATAATGCTGTCTCAGATGGTACACAAGCTAAACTTAGAGTAACCTAGGTAAAGAAGCCAAATTAATCTATAATATGACTAGCCTCAGCCTGCGACTTCGTCGGCATGGTATTGTTATTTAAGGCTAACGCTAACACACAGCGGCAGCTCTGAAGATGAAAAAATGGAAAGTGACTCTAAAATTCAGCTGGTGGAACACGAACAGGTGCTTGGTGACTGTTTTTTTTTATATCACAGCAGGCAAACGAACATGCCGGTCACCTGATGTTATGTGATCCTGCCGTCCATAGATACTTGCAACCCCAGAGGATTCGTAAGTGCGTTGCCAGGTTGTGTTTGGAGGGAAATTTGGGGAAAAGGAGAGTGGAGAGGTGGTCCTTCGGCGCTCTCACTGACCGAACGAAACGAAACATTGCAAGCACTGTTACTTCACATCGGTTTTTTGTGACAGGGTGGTACTACCCCAGACGAGCCGAACAATTCATGCCGAAACCAATAATAGCTTCAGCGTAGTTCTAGCAATTACAAAATTTGAGGATAGTAGAGCCAGGCGGACCCAAAAATATCTATACCACCATGCTATGATTTGATCTCGATGTTTTGTTCCGAAAGCTTCAACCCAGTTGAGTTATTCGAACCTAAATTTATCGATGCGGTGTCCAAATACAGTATCACTACCTATTGCAAATTCAAACTCAGTAATTACAGTGACGTATAATATATTCAGGCAGTTCTATTGTACGCTCATCTTGTTGGTGTGTATTTTTTACTTCTAAAACTAATTCTGCATTATTTAGTCTTACATTTGTGATTACAGTAACCATACTTCTTTAGTGTGACTTTCCGTGACGTGTTAAGTGTAATTTTTACTTTTTTTGTTCGTTATTAATTTTATATTTACATTAATATGACCGTCTGAACGTCCGTTTATCAACATATCGGCTCCCATCGAAAATCAGCGCTGCAGTACTACGGTATTGCACATTTTTGCTGAATGGGTTCGCCAATTGCTGGACATTTATTTTTAGTTTTCAAATGTATTTTTTGTGTTTAACTAATTTGTTTAATTCAACTTAAGTGTATGTTTGTTCCAACAATAAAGTATTTCTTTCTTTCTTTCTATCACCTAAGACTACCTGTGCATATAACAAAAATGGAATAATGTAAATTTAGCATGCCGATTAAGAATTATTTTGGGAAAAAAAGCCATTACCTTAACCAAACAAAGGCTTGATATATACTACGCAAACTCTGCACCATCAATTTTATTGGTTAAGAAGTAGTTTACTGAGTTTCGTTCATACTTCAATTCACGTTCCGTACCGTTCGTACTTCAGTTCAAGTTCCGTTTGTACTTCAATACACGTTCCGTTCCGTTCGTATTTCAATTCACGTTCCGTTCCGTTCGTACTTCAATACACGTTTCGTTCCATTCATACTTCAATACACATTCCGTTCCGTTCGTAATTCAATACACGTTGCGTTTCGTTCGTACTTCAATTCAAGTTCCGTTCGTACTTCAATACACGTTCCGTTCCGTTTCGTTCATACTTCAATTCAAGTTCCGTTCGTACTTCAATACACGTTCTGTTTCGTTCGTACTTCAATTTAAGTTCCGTTTGTACTTCAATACACGTTCCGTTCCGTTTCTTTCGTACTTCAATTCAAGTTCCGTTTGTACTTCAATACACGTTCCGTTCCGTTCCGTTCGTACTTCAATATGATTAGTATAGTACAAACTATAGCAACGCCTTTATATTCTCAAAAAATAAGTTAACAAATATATCTGGGAAGATAATCTAAGGAGCGCGTCAGAGGATTTATCGCTTCAGTTCCGGTCGGTTTCGTCGATGACTACCGGCGTATGGCGGAAGCTGTAAGATAGAGATGTGCGTGAGATACCACACCGTCTCTTTGAGAATATAACGCTGATTATTATAAGGAACCCTTGTTATGTTTTCTTTTGTGATAACTGAAAAAAAATCTTGTATTTTGCTTGAATTATGCAAATGTATAATAACAGATTTTGCTTGCGATTTCACTCGGTTTAATATAGAAAGAACTAAACTATCACTATAGAAAGGACCTTTTTTGGCTATCTTTGTATCCCTGAAAACATGCATATTCACAATACTCGGTTGTGTACTTAGGACGTGAAAGCGTAATTAACAAACAAACAAACGCATATTCAAATTTATAATATTTTAGAAGAATTAGCGGAGATACAAACTGACAACAAACGTGCTTTTGTTTCTTAATATTCGTAAATATAGGTTTTAAATAATTAAAAATATTTTGTACTAGCCTTTGCCCGTGACTTCGTTCGCGTGGAATAAAGATATTCTTTACTTTTAACACGCAACGGAAGCTCTCAAGAGGAAAATACCGCGATTTTGAAACATTCTTCATTGGTGGTTTGCTCCTATTGGTCTTAGCGTGATGATATATATCCTATATCCATTCTCGATAAATGAGTTATATAACATTAAAAAAAATTTCAAATTGGACCAGTAGTTCCTGCGATTACCCCCTACAACGTCACAAACTCATAAACTTTACCTCTTTATAATATTAGATTATGTTATTCCTTGCTTTCTTAATTAATTCTCAATATTATATATATATATGTATATTTATATAATAAAACAAAGGCCTCTGCTACGTCTGTCTGTCTGTCTGTCTATCTGTTCGTGATAAACTCAAAAACTACTGAACAGATTTTCATGCGGTTTTCATCAGTAGATACAGTGACTCATGAGGAAGACTCAATATAATTTGTCAAGATTTTTTTATTACTAGGGCGCAGATGGGACTACGTCCGCCGTGCCTTTAAGTTCTATATACATAATTACCATTGTATTTTGTATTTTAAATAATAATAACTTTGATTTTTTTATTATTTTAAATTGGAGATCATTTTTGATTTTTTAATAAAAGTAAGAATGTTCTCCGGCCAAAAAGTACTGGATTCAAAGTGTTACAAATATATTTTACTACATTATACGTGAACTAAATCTCAGACAAAAGCCAGTATGACGTATGTACATGTAACATGTACATAACTAGGATTTTCTTTACTAAATCCTTAAATGTTCCGTAGTAAAGGGATCATAAAAGTCGGACTTGTGATTTATAAAAGAATCACTCACAAACAATAATACGAGGAAAATGGAGAGAACCGAGAAAACACGTTTAAAGCAGTATAAATAAGCTTTGATTGAACAAAGAACGAATGGTATATTTACTCTGAGGATGAAATTTTTCTAATGCGACGTTTGTTATTCGCTGTTTCACTATCTAACTCGGCGATTTTTTTATGACCGTGTTAATTAGCTATTAAAAAAGAATCCCTGTAAGTCAAAATTTAAGAGAGATGCAAAAATATTCGAGTTTTCGGGCTGATTTAAAATTAAAACAAGATCTGTAGATTGTATGTGGTAGAGCCACGCCGAAGCTATTATTGGTTTCAGCCTGAATGGGTCGGCTCGTCCGGGGTAGTACCACCCTCTCGCAGAAAATCGACGTGAAGTAACAGTGTTTACATTGTTGCGTTTCGTTCGTTCAGTGAGAGCGCCGGAGACCCATCTCCTCTCCTCTCTCCTCTTCCTTGCCCTCCCCCTTTCTCTCCATTCCCCTAAACACAGGCTGGCAACGCACTTGCGACTCCTCTGGGGTTGCTAGTGTCTAAGGACGGCGGTGATCGCTTAACAACAGGTGACCCGCATGTTCATTTGCCTCCTTTATGACATAAAAAAAAATACGTTTCATTCGGTCAGCGAGAGCGTCGGAGGCTCGCCTCCTCTCTCTCCCTCCTCTCTCTATAACTTGATTCAAAATATACTTAAAAACTATTATTAAAAAAATATTAAAAGACTAAATACTATTTAAAGTAAAAACTGCTTCTAAAAAAGTAGGTACAAAAAAAAATTGACCGTAATATTTTTAGTTACTATCTTCTTTCTATTTCCTTCGAACTGAAGGTTAATTCTTATAATATCAATCCAACATAAATTGGTATTATTATACCCGTGAGTCAACTAAAAGCCCAATTGTGTAAGAAATAAATTATTTCGTTCCAATTATCAAAATAGAACTGAAGTCAGATGCTCTGCGGAACTTAGACAAGGGAGGATGGAAATCTCTGGGATCAAACGTTAATGTTCCAGAGATTCGATAAGATTTGGCATGAGTTATTTTTTCTGGTTCCCACGATTAATAATTCATCCAGTGTTTATTTGAAACCACGAGTTCGCAGACAGAATGTTGCAATATATTGAACATATAAGTATTAAATATTTTTACTTATCTATACTAATAATATAAAGAGGTAACGTTTGTGAGTTTGTGACGTAGGGGGTAATCTCAAGAACTACTGACTTAAGAAATTCTTTCAATGTTATATAGCTCATTTTTCAAAGTTAGTTATAGGTTATAGCCTATATATATATATATCATCACGCTAAGATCATTAGGAGCGGAGCACCAATGAAGAATGTTTAAAAATCGGGCTTTTTTCCTCTTGAGAGCTTCCGCTGCATATTAGCGTTAGCCCAAAGTGACTATTCCCCGCGAACAAAGTCACAGGCTGGGGTTAGTCGAGCTACAAAGAGAAAATAAGTATTGAGGCATTTTCAAAGGAAATACTAATTACTTCCTCTTCTGGCGAACTCAAATTTCTAGCAATCAAGGTATTGGGTTTGGAACCAACGAAACTGAGGGTTTATTTCGAGTTGGATTTGGATTTATCGAGATTCGAGTTACCGAGTTTATACCGTATGCAGTTCTTAGTTTATTTATGGTCGTATATTTGAAACCGTATTTCTTTATTCAAAATCTTTTTCAGCCAACGTCCTTTATCACTATGATATAAGCTGACTATACTAGAATTATAAATTATAGTAACAACAGACTATGTTAAGAATACCTAGCGTACCACCCGGTTTTTGTTTGGATACAATATACCCTTATATAATAGTTACGATGTGAGGAGACTGAGACAATGGTGGGTACTTAGGACCGTAGCATTTTAAACAAATAAATATCACCGTACGGATGTGGGGTCTATTGTGTTACCAAGCAAGGAGCCTGGGGCAATACTAGGGACTTACGTCTCTAGTGTTTTTTTTTATTGTAACACGGCAAAGTGACTGCACTATGCCTGATGGTAAGCACAGTACAATCCAAAAATAATAGCGACCACCGATTGACACACTGTCCATCGCCGGTCGCCACTATCATGCCGGCCTGTAATAAGCTGGATATGCACAGGCTGATCCCGAAACGCGACCCGTAGAAGCGAATCACTATTACGGGCTTTTTCGCCATATACATGGTGGTTGCAACCCAGTCGGGCTGTAAAAAACCCTACCACCCCGCTGTAAAAACCCCTACCACCCTGCAAATTTTATTAACAAACTGTTTAAACATGCTTATTATTACATAGTATAAAACAAAGTTTATATTTTATTTCCCGATAACCAGCGTTTAACACATTAAAAATTAAAAAAAACAAGGAGAAGAAAATTATGAAGTATGACAGAACACCCCCGAATGCCACCTATACCTAATTGGCAGCTCGGGAACACGATCTACAGTGCGTTCAGAAATCTATCATGCTGCACTTAACGGATTTTGATGTGGTTTTCAGCAGTGTATAACGTGATTCATCAGGAAGATTTTGTATGTAATTTATCAAGGATTTTTTTTAAATTAGAGCGGGACAACGTTTGCCGGGCCTGCCTATAAACAAATAAGAATGACCGTATGGATGTTTATTTTGTTTTAGCGTTTAAGATACGGTCTCACGACTAGTACAGAGGCCAACGTGAGCTCAAATTGGTGAAGCCGTCAGTGACATTTTAATTTTGTAAGTAATTCATGTGGCTTTTTTTAGAGAATAAATAAATTATATTAATTATAAAGTATGGAACCTCAGGCAATGCTACGGGCTTACAACCATAGTATATGAAACAAATCGGAATCACCGTACGCATATTGGGTCTATTGAGTTACCAAATAGCTTGGAGTAATTTTAGAGGCCTATAGCCCTAGTCTATAATATTACTAGTCTCTGCCCGCAACTTCGTTCGCGTGGAATAAATACTTTGGTCTAATGCTAACACAATGCGGAAACTCTCACGAGATAATAAACCCCGATTTTTAAACATTCTTCATTGGTGCTCCGAACTTACTGGTCATAACGTGCTGATATACAGCCTATAACCATCCTCGATACATGAGCTATATAACATTGAAATAATTTTTCAAATGGGACCAGTAGTTCCTGAGATTACCCCCTACAACGTCACAAACTCACAAACTACCTCTTTATAATATTAGTATAGTTAAGTATGGAATCTGGTGCAATTCTAAGGGCCTAAAGCCGTAGTTTATGATTTTATTAAAAGATTAGCTGTTACCCGCGGCTTCACACGCGTTTTTAGAATATATTAAATAAATTTAAAATTGTTATTAGATGTGTAAATAACAATAATTTTCTTTCAAAAATATTTGTAAGTTGACACGCACATCATCTACAGTAACAGGTAACATGTACATTATATATGTGAATACTAATAGTGTATCGAATGGAATGGGATTTATCATAAAGCCACATAGCTGGAACTTTAAACTACTATATATCACCCTCAGTGCTCACTTACACTATATAAGAAAGTAATGAAAATATGAAGCTATACATTATCGAACAATATGTGTTCAATCTTTTATTATATAGATATAATATACCCATATTGTTGATATAATCAAGTTATTAATATACTTTGCTATAATTTAAATCACATACAAACATATGACTTTCAAATATATTTATTCTTGGAGTTCAGTACAATGTACGTCACACGCGCATGTTTACAGTGAACAATATATGTTGGTCAATTTCACACATACGAAAGCACGAATAACAGTTCATCACAACATGGTGTCAACAAAGTCGTGTTCCACGTCTGTCGATATGTATGTTTACAATAAGATCAAAAACGCATCTTCATGCAGTTTTTACCAATATATAAAATTATTCTTGGGCAAGGTTTAGGTATAATTTGTCTTATTATCAGGGCGGGTATCGTCTGCTGAACCCGCTAGCTTAAAATAAAACAGCTAATTAGTTAGTTACTTGCCCGTAAAATTCCCGTTCAAATATTACTTGTAGTCCGTTGAAGCTGTTAAGGCCTTGCTATGTCAATAGCGTAGTCATTTCTAAGAAAAAAAAAACCGTTTAAATAGGTCCAGCCGTTTCGGAGATTACCCGAAACAAATAATCAACAGACATATCGACAGAATTAAAAAAAAGTGTATATTTGTAGCACTGCAAATATATGTATTTATCAAAAAGTATTTATTTTAATATTATATACACACACTTTATTCTTATAATACGTAATATAACACAAACCAAAAATCAGGAACAAAACTAACCTAGAATAAACTTTTTGAGTTGTCTTTGGCGGGATTTCAGTCTGTCATGTAGGGGAATTTACGAAATAGTATATAGAAGATTTGGCGCTTATACTTTTACATTAACTTAAATATAGAAGAAAACTGGGTAGAGAATACATAAGAACTACTTATATTGACAACTTCAGAACTGGCAGTATGGATTAATTCCTTCGCCTGTATTGATGGATGAATATTATTACTACTAACCTTTTAGAATAACAGCACAAAATCGACTTCAAAAATGTTTGCGATAGCAAAGTACTACGTATAAGCAAAAATTGGAATTAAAAATAACGTAGAATAAACTTTTGAACAGGAACGTAAAATAAGCCCTGATATTATTTCCGATAGAATGTTATCATGTTACCATGGCAACGCATATAATACTGACACTAACACGCAGCGGATGCTCTAAAAATAGCCCGATTTTGAGACATTCTTCATTAGTGCTCCGCTCCTATTGGTTTTAATGATATGTAGTCTATAGCCATCCTCGATAAATGAGCTATCTAACACTGAAACTTTCAAATTGGACCGGTAGTTCTTGAGATTAGCGCGTTCAACCAAACAAACAAATAAACAAACTCTTCAGCTTTATAATATTAGTATAGATTTAAGCATGTTTAATAATAATAATAGAAAGAAAGCAACATGAATGACCGTGTGGATGTCAGATCTATTGTTTTGTAAGCAAAGTCTCGGGCAGTGCTAGGGGCTTATGAGTATACACTTACGCTTAGATTGTTCTCCAAACAAAATTATTACCTACAATATCAAATTTCAAACTCAGTATGACAATAATTGTATACAAGTTATTATTCCACGAGTAATAATTTACTTCCCAAATTCCAAAACACCCTGTTAACAACCCGTTATCATAAATTTATGGGAAGTCATTCGTTCTTGTTTCCGTCTTTCGCTACAACGCCTGCCTCGATTTTCCCTTTCATTTGTAAAGGTCTGTTTACATCGAGGCAGTAACTGGTGACAGTACTGACGCGGATGTTAGTTACACACTCTTGATAATCGAAAAACTGTTGATGAAGGTTTAGTAGAGTCATTTTGAGAGTATCGTCAACGTCACTTGCCGACTTTGCAGCCGAGCGATTCGTTCCCGAATCGACCTTGTCAACCATTTACGAAAGTGCCGCCAGAATGCTACTTGAATCATATGTTACAAATGAAAAGGCCTATAACTATTGTCAAGGTAAATCTGAAGAATAAAATGTAATTCTGACATATGAGTTTTGTCATTCCACCCTTCGACGTACTAAAAAGTTGATAATTACTCGAGAGAGCGCTGCTTTGAACTTCTGTTGAAATGATTGGTTGCTCACATGTCTCATTGCAAATATCTGGTTCTATCAAAGGCTCATTCAAGAACGACTTAGTCCCATAAATCAAAGAAAAACAAGAAAGAAAACTATTCCAACCCTTCTTTTTTTAAGCAAATCTTCTTATAGGAGGGTTTTGAAATCCTGATCGGCAACGTTTTTGTGTGACGAAAAATGGTGAGGTAAACACTGTGACAGATAGAGTGTTGAAAGCACGGTTCTCGTCCGAATACCGAAACGAAGCAACATCGGGCGCGGTCATTACATGGATCGGTAGCCGCCTGGGAATACCGCGTCACGTTACCGTTTTGTTGTATTTTGAAGTGAAATTTTTATGACACGGTAGGGGAAAATTTTTTTTGTGCGTTAAACTTAAAATAGGCAATATATTTGTGTAAGTACGTATAAGTGTCTGTTTGGGTCTAATAATATACTGATACGAGTAAATGTGTAGTTAAGTATTTATGCCACGGGACTTTGTATAGTATATAGTTTATGAGCATTCAAATATATATAATTCAATACATATAAGCCAAACAAGTTTCACTTTTACGAGCCCTATTTTTTTTTTAATTGATATGTTTCCCTATAATTCAAAAGATTCACTTCTATCTTATGTCTTTATGACACATCCTTTTTTAATTTACAGCTATCCCTTACATACAACCACGTAATTCGTATGATTACGATTAATCTAGTGATATTTAATAAATGAAGTAATTTAATAAACAATTTATTCAACAGCGAAACTAATTTAGCACTGGCCTATCGTGGTTTCGAAGACAGTAACTGTTCCAATGTAAACGTTCCTTAACTACAAATATGTCCGCTGAATTTGTATGAAATATTGCTATGATACAAGATAGCATTATTAGACGTATTATATGACCTTTGTATGAGGGCGTAGTTTTTTTTTTTACTTTATTTTTGGCAATCAATCTTTCCGATTATTACTGCCATTGTCACGTACTTAATAATATCACAAGCGTCGTTCGATCACTACAATATTAAGCATCGTGTGAATCAATATTCTAACAAATTGGTGGATCCCTTGCTAGAACCTTCTAGGGAGTTTATGTGGCATCTCAGAATTTCATGCTCCGTGGTATTATTTTCCATTCACTTCACTTATACACAATGAATATTACGTAAAACACCACCAAATTTGCAAAATATAGAGTCAATATAACACAAGATTATGAATAAAATATAAAATCCACTACATGACAACCTAAAATCCCGCCAAAATCTCCAGAGCGTAGTTTATTAATATTACTAACTTTTGTTCACGGCTTAGCTCGTTTTTATATACATTTGATATATGGTTTTTGTTGGTGGTAAGGCAACGCTGATGCTATAACTGTTTTCAGCATGAATGGGTCGGCTTGTCCGGGGTAGTACCACAGTCTCACAGAAAACCGACGTAAAGTAACAGTGCTGCGTTGTTCCGTTTCGTTCGGTCAGTGAGAACGTTGGAGGGCCACATCCCTTTATCTCTCTTACCTCTCTTCGCCTTCCTTTTCCTCGCTTCCCCACCAACACAGGCTGGCAACGCACTTGCGACTCCTCTGGTGTTGTTAGTCTATGGACCTTTTCGTTTGCCCCCAATGATATATAAAAATGATTCTTTGGAAACAGTAATATACCATTATCGTTTTTAATACATGTATTTGTAATGATAGGCGTATTCAAACATAATCTTTGGAATTGAATATTATTAGTATAGATAGTTTAAATAAAATAATATTCTATGAACACTTAAAGAATATTCGAGAAACATTTACTCAAGTGAATCATGTTCCAGAATAACACACGCAAAATTGGGGTTAGATATTTCGGTGCAGACACGCGGAACACCGCGTTACAGGAATCGTGTCATTGATCAGAGTTATTTTTTTTAATAGATTTGTTTCGTTTATAAGTATCTCGTCTTGTTTACTATATAAAAATATATAATTAACTAGTGAATAGTAGCATTTCACATGCTATAATGGCAATAGCCAGACATACCAACATATGTGAGTACAGTACCGATGTAACTGACGACGCAATTGGTAGATTCATCCACTGGGCCGTAACCACTAAAGAACCATCAAATTTGCAAATGCCGTCAAACACTCCGAGCCTGAGCGTAGTTGAATTTTTGTATTTTGTATTTAATAAAAATGAATATGTAATAAAAAAAAAACAGTTGACACAAGAGTTGTTTAGTACAAGTTGTTTACAATAGATAGTATGTAAGTTTTTTTTTTCGAAATGACTACGCTATTGACCCAGCAAGGTCTTAACAGCTTCACCGGACTACTAAGGCGAGCGCTTAAGGCACTCAGCCGATTTTATTTTGGCAACCAGCTCAAGGGTGCACGGCACACCTCGGCTTGGCTGTTGCCTGTTGCATGCAAAATAGCGACCTATCTTAGCTAATCTAGCTAACTATTCATATATGTATGAGTTGTTGAAACGTATATGTGTACAAAGCATACATGCCTCAACAACTCCTCCATATATTTATTATCGGAAAATTGAGAGTTTCAGTTCGATAAGGGAAAAAAGTAAACCCTTCCACTTTCATGTGTAAGCGTGTAGGCGTGCACGTGTGTGCGGGTGATCGTGTAGTGTTGTAGCAGTGATGTATATTTGTGTCACCGTATCGCGCAAGCAACGCACTCAAGGGCTCCCTACCGAGGGATCGAACCTAGGCTTGAGCCGCTGCCTGGGAGGCCTAATCGGGTCAGTATGTAAGTTGTTTAGTACAAGATATTCATAATAGATGGTATGCAACTTGCACTAATTAAAATATATACCTAGACGATTTTAAAGTTGATTCCTCCTATAATCATTACATATACAAAAATGATACCCTTTTTATTAATTGGTTGTAAGAATTATTCAGATTCGGGTAATTACTACATTTATAGCCCACGTATTGAGATATAATACAAGCTAATTATCATCACACTACGACCTGTAATAGCGGAGCAGTTATCATAAAAGTTTAGGTTAGGACGTAAGCGAAGTGAGAATGATGTAACAGTGCAGGTGGGATGTGAAGTGATGGGTGTCGGAGGTCAAAAGCAAGTTAGACACGTGACAGAAAGCAAGTATTACCAAAATGTGCTGAACTATGCTTAATTCCTCTTCTTTTACGATATCGGATCATTCATACGAGGCTTAAGAAGAAATAGCTACGAGTAGGCGGTATAGAAATGACCGTAGAATTAATCAGTACTTTATCGTTTCTGAACTAGATCATGCTTTAGATTAGGTAATATGTATTTCTACACGACAATATAATACCTAGTAATTAATGCAGACTTTTCACTTCGTTGTTATGTACTGTACTGACTTTTATAGTAACATTTTGGTTATATATCATAGATGGTGCTGTTATGTAGTTTGGAAATTGTTTTTTATTTTACAACCAATATTTTGATAGTTAGATGTCAAATTTGTGGTGTCGGTATATTATATTTTGATTGGGATAAATATAATAATTAATATTTAGTTTTAAAATGTAAAAAAAAAATTGATTGTGTGGTTTCTATACTTACACTTCTCCATAACATATCACGTATACATAGATATAATAAGTAAATTAATGGTATTTGTACTTTTTGTGAAAAAATGTTTGAGGTTTCTTCAAATAATTTATAAAATGCATATTAATCATTTTTAGAAATGTCTGTCTGTTTGTTTGTTCGCATCACTGCTAAAGTACTGAGTTTACGATGAAGCCTCACCAAGAAAATTATAAAGGATATCCTCTAAATAGTCTTCATTTCATTAATTTCGGTTCAATATATCAAAAGTTATTGTAATTTTAATGACGATGCGACTTAAGTACAACAGAAAAATAGATAAGTAAATGGACTTTATACATTCAGATGTTTTTTATTTAAACTTTATTTTTGGCAATCAATCTTTCAGATTATTACTACCATTGTCGCGTAGTCAATAATATTACAAGCGTCTTGCGATCACTTCGATATTAAGCGTCGTGTGACTCAATATTCTAGCAAGATGGTGAATCCCTTGTTAGAACCTTCCTGGGAGTTTTTGTGGCATCTTAGAATTTCATGCTCCGTGCTATTATTTTCCATTCACTTCACTTATGCATAATAAGCTAACTATATTATGTAAAACACCACCAAGTTTACAAAATATAGAGTCAAATAACACAAGATTATGAATAAAATCCACTACACGACAGACTAAAATTCCGCCAAAAGCTCAGATGCATTCATTAGTCACTATTTTAGTTCCATGAGGATGGAGTCACGGGCACAGCTAGTGCTTAATATACCCTATGCTTCAACAATCGCTCAATCAGAGCGTACTCTAGAGCCATGCCCAAGGATACGAAACGAATTCTGGACAATTCCTTAATAAATGCCGGTCACGCAAATCACCGAGGCGTTTCGGAAACGAATTAATTTAATTCAAATATAATTACCCCATTCAAGCTGCAAATTGAATTACCGCGGGAAATGATGATCCTTTAAGTATATTTTACCTAAAATAAATAAAATATAATGTAATCGGATATTTTATGTATTTAATATTTATATGAACAAGATACTGAAATAATAATGTATGTTGTGATTTATATTTAACATATACGCTTCAACTGATGGCTAAATGCTTATTTTTATTATATAATAAATGAAACCGATAATAAATAAATTCACTGGAAAGAAATCATCAGAACCTTGACCATGATTAGACCATATTGTTTAGGTGGTAGAGCCACGCTAAAGCTTACTGGTTTCAGCATGAATCGGTCGGCTCGTCCGTGGTAGCACCACCTTCTCACAGAAACACCCACGTGAAGGAATAGTGATTGCATCGTTGCGTTTCGTTCGGTTAGTGAGAGCGTCGGTGGTTTTCTCTGTCATATCTTCGAAATCTAACGTACATTGCTAATTAAATTAACCATGTAGATTTATTTTTAAATGTCCTTTTTGAATGGAAAAAGAATTTTATAAATGACGGAATTCAACAAAAAAAAAACATTTTAAAAATCCTTCAGGTAAAAAATGATACTGTAGCAAAGCTTTTACAAAATTTCCATTACAATGTATTGTTTGCGCGATTCCATGTGTCTTGTATGAGTTATTTTCATATAAACTCCAGGGACATAAAGAAAGAATTCAATTCAAAACCAGTATTAAACCAGACTATTGAAATCTACTCTAGAATCGGAATGATTTATGGTGTTATTTCCCTCCACTGGAAGCTTTAGAGGATTTAGGTGTATTTTAAGTTACACTCATAAATCAGCTGGCGGCATTTCTACCAGAATCTCGGTAGGACTAGAGTTGACTGTATGGAAATGATTTATTTTAAGTTGTTTAGAAGCAATCAAGTTTCATAGAAGACATCAAAGTATGGGCAGTGGCTCAAGCCTAGGTTCGATCCCTCGGCAGGGAGCCCTTGAGTGCGTTGCTTGTGCGATACGGTGACACACAAATATACATCACTGCTACAACACTACACGATCACCCCCACACACGTGCGCGCCTACACGCTTACACATGATAGTGGAAGGGTTTACTTTTTTCCCTCATCGAACTGAAAAACTCTTAATTTTCCGATAATAAATATATGGAGGAGTTGTTGAGGCGTGTATGCTTGGTACACATATACGTTTCAACAACTCATACATATATGAATAGTTAGCTAGGTTAGCTAAGATAGGTCGCGATTTTGCATGCAACAGGCAACAGCCAAGCCGAGGTGTGCTGTGCACCCTTGAGCTGGTTGCCAAAATAAAATCGGCTGAGTGCCTTAAGCGCTCGCCTTAGTAATCCAGTGAAGCTGTTAAGACCTTGCTGGGTCAATAGCGTAGACATTTCGAAAAAAACATCAAAGTATGGTGTTTCATTGCTTTCTTTATCTACGATTTTCTCTTTAAATAAATGCATGGAAGACGCTTTTATAAAACTTTAGACAATCAAAATAATGTTTGCATGACTGTGGCACTCGACAATGTCCACGGTGGTATTAATATTTTCGACGATTGACTGTTTTGATTGATAGATTGGCTATTCACTTTCTGCTATTGCATTTGGCTATTGACTATTCACATTTTCAGCTGCCTGGCTTGCATAATTTTCGTCTTTATCGAAGAAAAACTGTAAAATATAGTATATTATCTCGTTTCTTGTGTCCATCTTTGACGCGCGCTCAAACAAAATTGATACAACTAATCACAAAACTGTGCAGCAAGATTTATTTGTACGAAATCTGGTCTTTTTAATGTCATCTAGTGATATCCGATACGTAACGCGAGATACAGATAACTAATGCTATTTATCGGTAAAATAATGGATTTTCTTTTATTGTTTATTTAATGAATGCACATATGTCCGCCTAAAGAATAATTCAACTCGCTTATTATTCAAAGGTATTGTTATTAAATTTATTTGGGGTGTAAGGGGTGTCGAATAACATCTTAAGACTTGAGACACCCAAGCCAACCTCACCTGCACGTGGTGCACCCTGCTGATCAACGAACGAGGCAATGGCGAGAGCGGGGTGGTAGGGTTTTACAGCCCGACTGGGTCGCAACCACCATGCATATGGCGAAAAAGCCCGTCATAGTGACTCGCTTCTGCGCGTCGCGTTTCGGGATCAGCCTGTGCATATCCAGTACCGGGCGACTTTCGTCATTATGGCCGGCATAACAGCGGCGACCGGCGACGGATAATCTGTCTCTCGGTGGTTGCCGATGTTTTTGGATTGTACTATGCTTAACATCAGGCTTAGTGCAGTCACTTTGTCGTGCTTCCATAAAAAAAAAAAAATTTTACCTGACAACTGTCTACAACTTGGCAAGTTTACATTTAAAGTGTGAGTATTATTTGTTTTCTCCAAGATAACCATACCTTGCATAGATCGACTGAACCGATGATGGATTAGTTGACAGCGTGCTTGGACACAGCGTCTATGGATGTAAGTTCGAATCCTTGCAAATGAATCGGAGTTACCGGAGAAGGAAAACATTGTGATGAAGCAATAAAATGGTGGTAGGGCTTCTTCTAAGACCGCGACTAGTTGTTGTCCTTAGCTGAAAATCTATCACTAAGCACCTATTTAAATTTAGCGCGTTTTAGTTATCAATAACGTAGAACCGTAATGTTCAATTTTGCTTGAGATGACACGTTAAAGCATACGTTTTGTATATATTCGTTATTATAAAAACTTATTTGAAATAAATTAAATTCCAGCGTCCTTATGTTTGTCTACGATTAACTTTGAAACTACTCAAGCGATCTTCATGATAATTGACATCATTTATAATCAATACGTGGTGCCATCTATGTGATATCTACAATAGTCCTACAGTTTTCTGTTAACAAACTAGTTTAAAGCGTGATGAATTAAAGTTAATGGCCTCATTGCATTTATTAAAAAAATAATGTTTGTCAATGTTGATTATTGTTATTAATTGTAAGTTTCATCAGTCTTGGATAGATGGCGCTTAAAATTAGTTTTTTGTCAGACATCATAAAATAAACTGAAATTGAAAAAGAAATTCATAATTAAGATGTGGCGCTATCTATGCGATATCTACAACAGTCACTCCTACAGTTTTCTGTCAGCAAACTATTTTAAGTAGTTAACAAAGTTATTTAAAGTAAGTAAAAAACAATAGTTATTCACATGCAAAATGATTTTTAACTAGACTAACAAAATAAACGATAACAAAAAAAGCGCGGACCAAGAGTCTGCACGCAAAAAAAGGAATTTAAAACGCCATCTGTTTGAAACAACTTAAATTAAATGTTTGTCAATGTTGATTATTGTTAGTAATTGTATGATTAGTCTCCGACAGATGGCGCTGTAAATTAGTATGTTGTCAGAAAATCGTAGTCGAACCAGCTGAATAAGAAGAAGTATATCATCATTTTTAATCAGCATGTAATGATGAGGCAATGGCGAAAGCGGGGTGGTAGGGTTTTACAGCCCGACTGGGTCGCAACCACCATGTTTATGGTGAAAAAGCCCGTAATAGTGATTCGCTTTTGCGGGTCGCATTTCGGGATCAGCCTGGGCATATCCAGCTTTTTGCAGGCCGGCATGATAGTGGCGACCGACGATGGATAGTGTGTCAATCGGTAGTCGCTATTATTTTTGGATTGCACTATGCTTACCATCAGGCATAGTGCAGTTATTTAGCCGTGCTACAATTAAAAAAAAATTACTGAGCCACAATAACGCGTGGCCGGGTTGGTTAGTTTAGTATAACAGACCTACATTTTACAGGGATGAAATCACCCCACGGCACTCAAAATGGACTGTTTTAATTGGTAACATTATATGAATAAACCCTATCCTTGGCTTTTATTACGTTTTAACTATTTAATATATACAATTGTTATTAAAATCTGTTTGTTTATTATAAAGCCGGACCACAGCTTCATACGCTTTTGTTATTATTTATTGTAATTAATGGTTGAGTTATATGAAAACATATATTGTATATATATTTTGTATTATGATTCAACTATATTTTAAAACCATTCATTTTATGGGTTGTCTGGGTAAGTGCCAGAAATCATCAGAATGGGTCAAGACGCTTAGGACGATAAAACTAAGAATACAAGAATACCAAAATTTTATAAATAAATAGTAGCCCGCGACTTTGTTTGTATGTTTGTTACCTTCGTACAACTCAAATGACTTGACGCGTGTCGTTATGATTTAATTTATATTATTATATTTAGTTTTTTTTTTTTCGAAATGACTACGCTATTGACCCAGCAAGGTCTTAACAGCTTCATCGGACTACTAAGGCGAGCGCTTAAGACACTCAGCCGATTTTATTTTGGCAACCATCTCAAGGTTGCACGGCACACCTTGGCTTGGCTGTTGCCTGTTGCATGCAAAATCGCGATCTATCTTAGCTAACCTAACTAACTATTCATATATGTATGAGTTGTTGAAACGTATATGTGTACCAAGCATACACGCCTCAACAACTCCTCCATATATTTATTATCGGAAAATTGAAAGTTTTTCAGTTCGATAAGGAAAAAAGTAAACCCTTCCACTTTTATGTGTAAGCGTGTAGCGTGCACGTGTGTGGGGGTGATCGTGTAGTGTTGTAGCAGTGATGTATATTTTTGTGTCACCGTATCGCGCAAGCAACTCACTCAAGGGCTCCCTACCGAGGGATCGAACCTAGGCCTGAGCCGCTGCCGTGGGAGGCCTAATCGGGTGTGCGAGAGCGAAATTAACCCCCAGACCACGGCGGCGTGATCTGTGGTTACGCGGGCGTGGGCGTGAACACGCTCTGTTTCGAGGGACAGGCTGGTACTGATCGTTCACTGACGTAATTGAATCAGGAGGGTCGGTAAAAATGTGTCGCGGACGTCTTTTATAACGCGCAGCCTTAGGTACGGGTTCCTAGTTAGCGGCGGATACCAATAAACGGGCTGGCTTCGGGAAGAGGTCTGTGACCTTGTAGTCTGTAAGAGACCCATCTATTACAGGCTGATAATGGTGATAAAGATAGTAAGAATAGTATATGCGGTGTAAGCTATATCAAAGTAAAGTGTTGTCAAAAGCCGTTGAGTAGTTTTTTGTGAAATTTGTGTTTTTTTTTTTATATCAAAGGAGGCAAACGAACTGGTGGGTCACGTGATGTTAAGTGATCACCACCGTCCATAGACACTAGCGACATCAGGGACGTCGCAAGTGCGTTGCCAGCCTGTATATGGGAGAAGGGGAGGGGAAGGAAAGGGAAAGAAGGAAAGAGGAAGGGACATGGGCCTCCGGCTCTCTCACTGACCGAACGAAACACAACAATGCAAGCACTGTTATTTCACGTCGGTTATCTGTGAGAGGGGTGGTACTACCCCGGAGGAGCCGACCAATTCATGCTGAAACCAAAAATAGCTTCAGTGGGGCTCTACCACCTACTAGAATGAATACATCTTTTGAAACTATCTCGTGTATACCACGTAAATTTCCATAAATACGATAAAAACCCCTTAATCAGATCTCTGATAGAATATTTTAAAGGCACAGATACCAAATTAATTATTTATACAGTAAAACTTTTCAAATTTAACTTTAAAAGTAATGAAGATCACTTCTCTTTCAATCAGTTAACGGATGAACCCCTGTTTTAAATAATAACATGGTGCCCATGGGAAATGAATTTTAAATTCCGATTACAGCAGAGACGAAGTGAGTAAAAATTATGAAGATTGGATAAAGTTACTGCGTAAAAAATCGGTTATTTATTATTTGAGAAAACCTTCATGTCCTTATATTATTTATTAGTAAACTTTGAAACTTAGGTCGAGTGTTATTTGAGGAACGTAGATCATTTTTGAAGTTACATTTCTTTTGGCGCGTTAGGAAAAATGATGTGAGTAAATTTAACGATGCGCGCGCACAGCGTCACGAAAAACTGACACCCTGCATTTAGCTATAGTTAACATTTCGTTTCTTTGTATTTGTTGTTTGTAATTCTTTATGTTAAAACTTTCAATGTATTAAATACCTTTTTCTATTGTTAGTGTCGTTTTTTCTACAAACGTAGAATAAGACGAAAGATAAACTATTATTTTTTTACTTTAACTATAGGTAAGTAACTAATTGAACAAAGTGGTCACATCATGTGATCATGGAGTTAGTTCGGTGTCTTTTGGAAATGGTATCCATTTACGCAATTTCGTGAAATCATTATATTGTATTTGGCGGTACTGGGTTACATTATTAAGGGCATGCAATATTAATTTGAAATTATCGTGTAAATGCGTCCATGTATTTGTAATTTCGTCCATGTGTTAGTATACAGCAAGCTTTGTCTGAGAACAAGCGCTGCTAGTACTTGCGAACCTGTAGCTAGCTTATGTCGAGGCGAAGATCTTGTTCACTCCACGCAACATCTTACTTTAATTTTTTATGTATATACTTAACGAATAAACAACTAAAATGTATTTCATCCAAAATTAAGCTAGAATAACAACCCTCATCAATATGTTGTTTTTGGCGGGACTTACACTACCACCTTTCAGAGTCGATCGATCGATCGTAGTCTAACAATACTGAGGTGGATCGTCAACAATTAAAGTTTGAGCATCCCTACATTAAACAGAGATACGCTGTATATTTGATTTCAGAATTTACCTTCATCACATTTAAAGAAGGTATTCATTTCAAAAATTTTGTTTCGAGAAATTAACAGCTGTTCTAGTTCAATTTGATATTTTTGACATACAACTAGTTAGTGATGCGATCTCCCGAGTATATCTAAGCGTCGAATCGATGAAAGGACAGTCTGTTCGAACTAGTTAAGTGCTTATCCCGAGGGAAGTTAAGGATATTCGAACTTTTCCAAAGTACGTCGTATTTACGTATACGTTTTATGAATAGACGGCATAATGAGTAAAGAGTTTCCTTATGTATTCATTTGGGAAATATAACAGGCAGTTGGGTAAGATGCTTACAAATTAATATCTGTACAGTAACATAAGGACTAGTTTTTTAATGTACTGAGGTCAATGGATAGAAGTCCTTTGAGCTTTCTTTTATTAGGATATGATAAAGCTACGGTATTATATCTGGTAAGTACAGTGGAATCAAATAATGACTTCGGTCGTCGATAAAATGAATATCGATTTTTTTTTTGGTAATAATTAGGTAATTAGGTAACGAATAATGATAGTATTAATTGTTTCTTGAGGTCATTTCAATAAACTAACAAAATGGTGTTTTTCTTGTTAGAACTCACCACGTAGTTGTGGCAAGTCAGAGTCCATGCTCCGTGTTTTTTTTTTAACTTTATTTTTGGCAATTAATCTTTCAAATTATTACTGTCATTGTCACGTAGTCAATAATATTACAAGCGTCGTGCGATCACTTCAATATTGCGTCGTGTGAGTCAATATTCTAACAAAATGGTGGATCGTTTTTGTAGCATCTCAAAATTTCATGCTCCGTGGTATTATTTTCCATTCACTTCACTTATGCACAATAAACTAACTATATTACGTAAAACACCACCAAATGAACAAAATATAGAGTCAAATAACACAAGATTATGAAATAAACTATAAAATCCACTACATGACAGACTAAAATCCCGGCAAAAACTTCTATCTAAATTGTAATTTAGCGACTAGGCTTTCTTAATATATCAGGGTTATTGGATACAAGACCTTTGATCTCTCTTTTATTATGGCACAATAAAGTGACGACATTTTATATGACAAGGCCAGTGTTATATAATAACGACGGTGACCATCGATACATCTACAATTCATTGACCGTCGTCGCTGTCATCAATCTCAGCAATTGGATTGCAAATTGTACATTGACTGATAACGAAATGTGACAAATTAAAAAGGTCACTTTCACAACTACTAACAAGATCAAGTTTCTTGTAATGTCTGATAGTAACGAAACTGTCAGTAACAGATATAATATAAGACGAAGTTTTGAATCCCTACCAATGAGTCGATGCTTTCAGTGAAGGAAGATATCCTGATGAAACCATAACATATTACGGCTCTGTCTAAGCCCACCTTTTTATATTATAGGAAGCAAACGAACAGACGGATCACTTAATATTAAGTGATCATCGCCATCGACACTTGCAACACCAGGGGAATCGCAAGTGCATTGCCAGCCTGTGTTGTTGGGGAGGGGGAGGTGGGCCTCCGGCACTCTTACTGACCGAACGAAACGCAATGCAACCACTGTTAATTCACGTCGGTTTTCTGTGAGAGGGTGGTACTACACCGAGCGAGCCGACCCATTCATGATGAAACCAGCTATGTACTATCCTCATTTTCAAAATCTAAGAATCTATAATATCCTCCGAAAGTGTCACTTTAGAGCCAGACCCTCTTAGGTTAGCGTCTTTATCAAGTCAGATTTTATATCGACTGTTTATTTCAGATGAAAGTGTGCTAAAATGGTGGCCCATAATTTAAAATTTACATGGAGAGACCTAGTATCTTAGAAGATACGTTGTTAATTATAAGTTATTTCTTTCTCGTTCATTTGTTTTATTTCGAGTTTACTTCGTATTGTTGGATATGTATTTAATAACTCAAGATTCCAACTATGTATTCTGTATGTTAAAATTCACAAATTAAAAGTTGTTTATGTTAAATTTATTCCGTTTACACTTAATAGTTCGGTAAAGTAAAAGTCCAGCCATGTAAATTACATTACTACAGATCATCTTTGATACAAAAAAAAAAAATTCAGTTTAGGCCTTAATAAGGCACTTATGAACGTCAAAAAACTACAACCAACTTGTGAACTAATTCAACCGATTTTACGTAGACCGTGTGTGAAAATATTTGATCTTGATTTGAAATTGTATAAAATTCGGTGGATTCAATGTAACCTACATTTAATTTATAGTTTCAATGTCTCAAACTATCACAATTAAAAGAAAAGGACAAACAATAATATTCGAAGTTTTGGGAATAAGCCAATAAACATTGTGAGATAATTATAATATTATTTATATTTTAAAAAATAGTTCAAAACAAAATTACCTGTTTTTCATGTAAAAAACCAACAAGTCGTTCGATTAATCACTCCATACTGTCGTAACACGACTAACGGCATAGTTTAGCGTCCTCGACAAAAATATTCAAAGGTTATTTTCATCTTTATATTCTGGCAACCATCGCCAAAGTCACGATTTTGTCCACAAAATATGAAATTTTCACATAAAATAACAAATAACTTCCCACAAGGCTGTAAGTAGCAACCGTCTTGATCACTCAAATCGTTTACAATTAAAAAGTTTAAATGTCACTTTTAAATTTTCTAATGTCGAACACGTGTATTCTATTTTCGGTTGAAACTGTCACAGTACCACTCCGGTGTATATTCGCGGCGCTACTGAAACTGATTCGTTTCATCTTTGAACGGCATTTATTTCAGTGCGCGAGAGAGACGGCTATATGTTCCTTTCACGCTCTTTTTCAGGAAATTACTGAGTGCATTGAAATTTCTCTCTTTAATTGGATATTAGAAGTTCAATCTGTATGTTGTGTTTTTTTAATACGTAAATATATTTACTGAAAATGTTTTTCTCAACCCTTATTTATGTCTAGGGTTAACACCTTTTCCTTGAGTACTAGTATAAAACATATTCGGTGTTATTACAAAAAAGTTAAATACGTATTAAACACTTGCTTTAAAAAGGTTACGTACTAAATACACCACGCTCGCCCGAGGCAAGTTCGCGGTATCCTTTTTTCGCAAGTTTAACCTAACCTAACCAAAACGAGACAAAAGAGCAAGATGTTGAACTTTCAGTGAGCGCGGTGCATATAAAACGTAGTAATTTTAAAGCAAGTGTTCAATACATATTTAACTTTTTTGTAGTAACGCCATATGAATGGTTGATTTAAGGCACAACATTTACATTTCAATAAAGTAATGCGTGTCGTATAATTTCAGGAATAAATATTTAAATTATAATGCCTTAAGTGTTAACTGATTTTTATGTACTTTGTAAAAATATATGTAACCAATATACTTTGTCAATCGTAACTCTAATTGGCTTGGAGAAAATTTCTCTTAGAATTAAGCTCACTAGAGTACCGATTAAAACCAATTAAAACCAGATTAAAAATAACGTATTGAATCATTCTTTCATAAAGTTTATCTTCATTGTATTTTCATTCACAATGCATAGAAATCAATATTAAACGTGATTTTGTTATAAAACGACATTTTATATAAGTCTATGCAATTTTGAAGGCATCGTTAAAATATCTACAACAATTGGAAAAACACGGAATATTGGTCAATTCAATCACTGAGTTCAATATATTTATGTGCAAAATTACGACCATATACTTTATTCAATTATTTAGTGAAAATTAAAATTATTAATTTGTTTTAGAAGCTTACTTTGAAAATAACAAGTGGTTAATTTTATCAGTTTGTATTGTGTATGACTTGGTTACTTGATCCATTTTGAAGTTATAGGTTAATTTTTTTTTATTGTAGCACAGCAACATGACTGCACTGTGCCTGATGGTAAGCACAGTGCAATCCAAAAATAATAGCGACCACCGATTGACACACTATCCATCGCAGGTCGCCACTATCATGCCGGCCTGCAAAAATCTGGATATGCACAGGCTGATCCCGAAACGCGACCCGCAGAAGCAAATCACTATTACGGGCTTTTTCGCCATATACATGGTGGTTGCGACCTAGTCAGGCTGTAAAACCCTACCACCCCGCTATCGCCATTGCCTCGTTCGTTATTCAGCAGGGTGCACCACGTGCATGCAGGTGAGGTTGGCTTGGTTGTCTCAAGTCTTATGATGTTATTTGACACCCCTTACACCCCAATAACCTATAGCCAGAATTTAATAAGTTTTTTTTGGACCTTAATGTATCATCTAGTGGCTTTTATATCATATACTAGGTGTTGACTGCGGTTTCGTTTGCATTAATGTTGTAAAATATATTTGCTATCGCTATCATAATTTTTTTTATGAAGCTACTCTGGGTGTTTTTCTGCACTCCTGACAATGTGTTTGCGAAATGTCACGATGTTTAAATGGATAGTTAAAACGTTGAAGCGAAACAAAATAACTAACTATAGCATTCATACTAGTACATACTAGTCTCTGCCCGCGCCTTCATCCGCATGGAATAATTGCTTTAAGCTAACGCTAACAGGCAGCGGAAAGTTTCAAAAGGAAAAAAGTAACAATTTTGAAACATTCTTCGGTGGTCCTACGCTCCTAATGATCTTAACATGACGATATATAGCCTATAGCGTTTCTCGATAAATGAGCTACCAAACACTGAAAGAATTTATCAAACTGAACTTGTAGTTACTGAGGTTAGCGCGTTCAAGTAAACAAACTCTTCAGCTTTATAATATTAGTATAGACTACTATAGATAATCTTGTATAAATTAAACCCATATCGTATAATGTTAATAACGTTTGCGTTATATATCTTAGTTATTGTTCAGGAGAGAAGAGGCAGGATTGGGGTGTAAGGGGTGTCGAATAACATCATAAGACTTGAGACACCCAAGCTAACCTCACCTGCACGTGGTTCACTCTGCTGAATAACGAACGAGGCAATGGCAATAGCGGGGTGGTAGGGTTTTACAGCCCGACTGGGTCGCAACCACTACGCATATGGCGAAAAAGCCCGTAATAGTGATTTGCTTCTACGGGTCGTGTTTCGGGATCAGCCTGTGCATATCCAGCTTATTACAGGCCGGCATGATAGTGGCGACCGGCGATGGACAGTGTGTCAATCGATGGTCGCTATTATTTTTGGATTGTACTGTGCTTACCATCAGGCATAGTGCAGTCACTTTGCCGTGCTACAATAAAAAAAAAAAATATCATGAAGCAAGAATTCTGATGTGTCACAAAAACCGCCTGAAAAGTTCCAACACGGGCCCGCCATTTTGTTAAAACATTGAGATCATTATTGGAAATTCTTAATAATATTACTTACTCGTTAATGACAGTCACAATCTATTAAAGTATATATAATAAAAATAATAATTTTATGTGTCTGTACATTTTGGATTTTTCTACAAAAATATTGTAAGGGATTAAAAACTATTACAATAATTTATTTAATACATTTATATCATTTTTTTATATGTCTGTCTGTTTGTTTATACACGTATCATTCTTAAAGTACTTAATTTCTCTTAACAATTTAAAAAGGAAATCATAAAGTATATTCTTCAGTAACATTTAGTTTCTAATAGTTGTCAAATTTGATTGTAATTTGAATGTGAGCTTACGATTACTTCTTCTCTGTCACTGACGCTATTTTCAAACTTCCCCGACATACTCATTCTTATTTTTTATAAATATTTTTTTATATATTATTCTTATCTATATTCTTATTTAACCCTCTCTAATCCGTCTCTTTCGTAGCCCAGAACTCAGTTGCATACAGCATGTACGGTTTTATATATGATACACCTTTGTCTTGAGTATCAAGGGCATTCATTTAGTCTAGTTATAATAATTCAAAATTATATTTCTTACTTATTGTTTAAGTCATAAATATCGCCTTCAAAAACTTCCCACAAGGCACGAATTGTAAATATACAATGACAAAAACGTCTCTCTATTCACAAGCGTAGGAAAGATTTTCAACTAATAAATAAGTTTATGTTTGTGTTGGAAAGCGCATTCCGATCTTTTTTGTAAAACTTCCTCCGCGTATTATGGACAAAGCATTCATAATTAGGGGCATAAAGTAAAAAGAATGCTTCAGGCGGTTTCCGCTGCATGGCAGTGCAGTCCGCGTGACGTCATCGTATACTAGCATTCTCCGGTCGCGAAAACTGTGTTGAAGATTTTTCAGTGAAACTTCCTCCGCGTATTATGGACAAAGCATTCATAATTAGGGGCATAAAATAAAAAGAATGCTTCAGGCGGTTTCCGCTGCATGGCAGTCGAGTGCAGTCCGCGTGACGCCATCGTATACTACCATTCTCCGGTCGCGAAAACTGTGTTGAAGATTTTAAAAGGTGCCGATGAGTTTCATTTGTTGTAGTCTACGGATGAGAACTTCCTGAAAGTTGGCATTTATTTATAGTTGGTCGAACTTGAGAGATAGTATGATTTATATTTCGATTAACGGCCTCAATATTACCTTTTAATTATAAATGTATGGGGTTTAAGGGGTGTCGAGTAACATCTTAATACTTGAGACACCCAAGCCAACCTCACTTGCACGTGGTGCACCCTGCTGACCAACGAACGAGGCAATGGCGATAGCGGGGTGGTAGGTTTTACAGTCCGACTTTGTCGCAACTACCATGTATATGGCGAAAAAGCCCGTCATAGTGACTCGCTTTTGCGCGTCGCGTTTCGGGATCAGTCTGTGCATATCCAGTACCGGGTGACTTTCCTCATTATGGCCGGCATGACAGCGGCGACCGACGATGGATGATCTGTCTCTCGGTGGTCGCCACTGTTTTTGGATTGTACTATGCCTACCATCAGGCATAGTGCAGTCACTTTGTCGTGCTTCAATAAAAAAAAAAAACAAATTAAATAATTGTCAATGTTGATTATTGTTACTAATTGTAAGTTTCATCAGTCTCGAATAGATCGCGCTTTAAATTAGTTTGTTGACAGAAAATTCTAGGATCTACTGTTATAGGTATCTCATAGATGGCGCCACGTTATCATTTTGAATTTCTTTTGAGTCCAGTTTATTTTATTTTGGACGTGTTTTGTTAATCTATTTCCTAGGTAACCTTGCTTTTCCTGTATACAGTTTTTAAGACAGACTCATTACCCCTACTACCAAATAGTTTATCATAATTTTAATTGAAATGTAAACTAAATCTAAAAACTCTAGTATAGATATATCAGTATAAACTAAATTATTGAAGTAACTTAAAAAGAAAATTAGAATATATGGTTCGTTTTTTTTCTCTTTTTTTGTTATTTCTGTTTTAGCTTTCTCATTTACCTAAGTTATTCTTTGTAGTAAATAAGTAAGTTATACGTCCTAAACACCTATAATTAAGATTTCACTTATATAGAGTCTTTAAAAATGGATATTACGCACTATTCTAGTGTAAATCTTGATGGTGTTTAAAAAAAAAACATGTAATAACTGAACCACAGCAACGCCTGGTCCTGTCAGCTAGTATACCTATAAGTACAGTCAACTTATGAATGCTCCTACACTGTGACATGGTAAAATTTAAAAGTAAAAATGAAATTTAAATGTCCTCGTATTCAATAATACCTTTTAATGATATAAGTTACTCAAAACACGTCTAAGTTTTGAACTTTAAAAAAGTGGGACGCGTCTACGAAGTAACAATTTTTCTTTTCATTTTTTTTTTATTTAATAAACAATTTGTGAGTTTCAGAATACTAGGTTCTGCTCGCGGCTTGGCGTGCGTTCTCTACGGGGTAATTATTGTCGATTCGTAATATACAATTATGATTACTGATAGCGATTGTCATACTTTTTGGGGACAATCAATTTCATAATTACATTAATCTCTACACACAAGATTTTATCAAAATCGATTGAGAATAAATAAAAAAATATTATTTGAATCTTTTTTTTATATTTTTAAAAGTACCTATTATTGATATGTTTTAGAAATGAAATGACAATAAATTAGATACAACTGTTTTTAATTAAATCGACACACGTACGTTCGGACAGACAGTTCCATTGTTTAAAATCTCGAATTCCATAATATCATTCTTAATAGAAAATGTGAAAATAAAATCAGATATACACACACACATACATACATACATATACATATATATACATATATATATATCAATTAAAATAAGGTGTTATCAATGCCAGTAACGAACAGGTATACAATCCTAACGATGTTAAATGCTCACGGAAGACAGGAACAGTTAACCTCAAAAGGGCTATAATTCTAATATTTCATACTAACAAACAGTTAAGTATTTAAGAAGTTTTAATACATTTTGGACTATTCATTTCCGTAACACCGTAACCGCACTTCCGTAACATCGTAACCGTATTTCTATTCTTCGTTGTGCGCATAAAGGAATTTTATTTGCAAAAACACTATCATTCCCAACATAGTATTTCCACTATCGAATTTTCCTCACGTTAATCCGATACGAACCTTGAACCCCCGACACACTTAACGACCCCGTCCGTCGTATTAATCCCGCTACCACTCGATCTATATCAAGTTATAATATTCAATATTTTATTGAAATACCTAGCTCGAATGGACCAGAACGCATGAATAAAAACGTATGGTCCCAGTTCAGGCGGAGTTTCGAGTCGCTGGAATTTGCTATCTATATAAGTTGAAATTTAGAACTACGCCTATTTGGCTAATTCTTGTTTTGTTACGAATGTAATTACAAGGACAAGGTACTTAGGAAATATTATCTCCATATTATAAAATAAAAAGGAGTGATTAAGACAGAAGACATTAGAGAGATCTTTAAAAATATTGACAGAATAATATTTACTATTCCAATATTACACTAATATAAGACGGGCGTATAATATATTCCTAAACATGTAGGTACAATACTGTAAAAAATATAGAACAAAACAGTGTTATATCGTTGTAAATCATGAAAACAGCTGAGTCGCATTATTACAGTTCACGCCAAACTTTATGACCATTCTGAATATATTTATAAAAGAATACGTAAAATAAAAATTTTGGGGTAAATATATATTTTGTATTAGATATATGTATAACATCGAGACAACTTCAGTATCTGTTTTATATTCGTATAATAATATTTTAACATTGGTTTTAGATTAAACTATTGACTTTCTTATGCATAAACCAGAATTGAAGTCTATAATCTTTACATATCGCACACCTAGATAAAGACTAGCTCAACTCTAAATATCACTTTTTTCAGAAATCGAAAAAAACGTTTCACTTCTATTCTATTTAGTATATTAAAAACTTTGTTATATGTTTTCGTATATTATTTTACGTAAATATTTATTATGATAATGGTCTTCCATCAAACAACAGTAACACTTTATAATTTTAGTTTTTTGAGTTAGGTTGGTATTTATGACAACATCATTGTTTAATATTTTTACTAAATCGAATTGAGATCATATTAATGGCTTTTTTTTAATTAGTGCACTATTATGTTGTATTTATTTATCTAGTATTCATCAAGAATAGTAGTGTATCTATATTATATTGAATTTATTTTCTGTACGACTGTCATAGTAAAACAAATATCTTAAAAAAGAAATTACCTTTATTTAGGTTACAAAGAAACAAAACTTTTAAAAATCTTTAGAAAAATCCTATAAACCTACGAATAGGTTTGTTAAAACATAAACATAAATTAATCGTATCGAAATGGATATTAAAAAAAATGACAGGATTTATTCTAAGAACATATTTAAGAAATGTCTATGCTCAAAGATAATTATAGACTTTGCTTTAATACAAAAACACTAATTACTGATACAACTTAGTATTATTGATCATTATCTTTTAGATCAGTACAGAAACAGCATTTCTTCTTCATTAATAAAAATAGATAAAACAATGTAATTTGTTTCATATCTTAAAATTAAATGTACAATATCTTAAATTGGCACGTCTATCAAATATTTAACAACAATCAGACTTTGTCTTTGGTACTTAATCTATATAACAGATAGTAATTAACATCTATAATCATCTATTTTGCGTTATAAAATATCTCAAATTTTCAATCATAATATCTAATAAATCACAGAATACGGTTAACAATAATACTCATACCTCCTACTAGTAGAACTTTATAAAATAATTCGAAATAATACTTATGGAAAATTCTGGAAATTTATTCTACAGCAAGTGCATTTTTATAATAAGAATCGAAGTATATCTGGGGAATAATTTTCTTATCAATTAATTCCTGATTATCCCGCTTTTTATAAGCACCCAAAGGTATTTTTTGCAGATACGCTTGTTTCAAATTTGGAGAAAAGGCGTGATTTTGTGTTCGTCTTAGATTTCTTACAAAGACTTTCTTAAAAATCAGCTCTTCATAAGAGGTTTTATAAAAAAATGACATCGGGTGCTGCTTTTCAACGCGGAGTTGTTTGATGTCGTGCCATTTGATTTGTTCTCTGTCTGCATTTACAGTGAAATTATTACCCCACTCTTCTTGAAGGGCTTTCAGATCATAAAACTTGTCATATGTTAGTTCTTCCACATGATAAGGATTCCCAGTTTTTTTTTGCCAACCGAATCAAGGTAGCATATTGTTGTGGACTGTATATAGGGCCTGACTTAGTATAACGCTTGATTTGTTTTTCAATAACACTATGCACGTTATCTCCCTCATTTTGCGAATGCCCGTGCACCAAAAATTTATGTGTAATTGAGTTGACTTTCATGGTTGAAACAGCAAAAGCATAGGCTGACAGTAAATATTTATTTTTCTGCTGACCACAACAATTGTCGCTGTAAAATATAATATCCAGATCTTTATCTGATGCACTTTTCTCAACTAACATTTGTATATAATGTAGCACACAAGATCATATTTCCACAGCACCACGTTTGCCTTCAATTTCATCCCAAAAAAAACAAACTACATTTTTTACAAATAAATCATTATAGTGAAATTTAGACAATTTATTCTCGATTTATAAAAAAACGAAGATGCTTGTCCTTTGGGAACTTGCATTACGGCTTGTAGATCGTAAACAGCAACAAGTACATCTGACCTTTCCTTGTCAGCATTCTTTTCTGATCTAGACAATACTTTTTCTTTTAAATGTTGCTCATAAGCCATTTGTAGGTTTCGTTTTGCTTCTTCATTTGAATTATTGAATGTTTCGCAAAGGTTACACGCATCTTTTTTCGGGACATGAAAAGAAATATTAAATTGTGTATTAAAGATATGATTAAAAGTTGTTGATGTAGCAAATGGTAAATTTTCATTTCCCCGTAGATCTTTATAATCTCGGTATAAGTCCGCAAGTGATTTTTCGCTTGTTATAAATTCCCTTGTAGTTTGTGCTTGAAGATAATGAGACTCTATTCTGGGAATAGAGTTGATAAATGTGACAACACTTTCTTTTATTTCATTTTCTATTTTGAAATGATTTCCATGCTTACCTCTTTTATCATCCTCTATAAAACCACCTTCTTGTCGTTTAGACAGAGCAGTTTTAATACATTGATCGCTGATATCAAGTGTAGCTTTAAAGAATATCTTGCAGACTCTAAATCAAATGCCGTCAACTTCAAATAAAAATGCTGAATTAAGTGCTCTAAGATCTTGAGTACTGCTGTATCTATATTTAGGCTTGATATATTCAGTATGTCGTACGATAAATTCTCTCTGCTTTTGAAGGTCACCTAACTTCCAAAAATTATCGAAAAAAGCTGTACGTAAAATTTCAGTTATTTTATCCTTGCATTTTAATTTGCATTTATCGTTACATGGAGGCCTTATCACTCTTTCAGCTACTTTCTTTTTGGTTGAACTTTCGTAAGCTTTACCCGTATTTCGTAAAGCTTTCTTAATATTTGTGGCCCAAGTTGCAGGTTTTCTTACTCTTTTCTTACATCTTTGAAAGTTGTCATTTGCAGCAAGTGGCGAATTAATAATCGGATGAGATGTAGAGGCTTCAAGATCATTGTTATGTGAAAGGTAGATAGTATCCGATATCGCAGAGGGCACAGAGTTATAACCCGTTTCTTTGTTACTGCTATTTGAGCTGCTAGAACTATCTAATGATGAGCTAGACGATGTAGAAGAGCGAGATCTTTTCCTTGAAATGGGAAGGAGTAGTCAGTGAGTTCTCTTCTTGGTAGGTAAAATGTAATGCGAATCCTAATCCGAAACATCAAACTCGCTACTCTCGCTGTTATCTGGTGAAATAAAATATGATGGTTTCACTTGAGATCTGGCTGACGTTGAATGTGGCGACTTTGAGTTCTCTCTTAACTCCCCTTTGTGATTCGCTAAGTTTTCTTTTTTGTTTGTAGAAGATGTTAGTAAGTACTGTGTTGGGTCCGTTTCCATATCAGTGCCCTCTGGTTCATTTGGTACAATTTCTCTAATGATCGTGGGACTCGTAAAATGTGCCGGGATACTCGGTGTGTTCTCGTGAAGCTGTAGCTCGTTATCATTGCCCACTAGTTTATTTGCTATGAAGTTTTTAACAATTGTAGTGCTAATTGAAGGCGATGTTGTGCATTCTTGAGGCTCCAGTTCTACATCATTGTACTCAGATTCATTTGAACGAGCTGCCATAGCCTTTTTTAGTAAAAGTAAACTACGTCCTTTCATCTTCTGAAAAATAAATCATTAAATTGAATTAGTCACGAAGACTACACTAACTCAAAAAAATATACACAACTCGAAGTTGACACTTCTTAATAATATTTTTTTAAATGACGGGGACAAATACAACTATAATACAAAATATTCCTATAATAAAAAAACTGTAGCAGCTATTGTTGCGATAATAAGGGCGATTTTCATTTAACCAGCAATACTCGACTAACTCAAATAATTTGAACAATAATAAACCATTTTCAATTAGTAAAAAAATATACTTACATTTGTACACAAACACTCCACTAAGTGAAAATAGTCAAAAAATCAGTCTTAGTTTATCACAAGTTCGACCACAAAGACCAACCTAACTAAAAATAATTTACGTATTCAAAACGCAGTTAATCAAGTATACACGCTCAACTCGAAATAATCCGATCTTTACGTGAACTAACAGCACCTACCCCTTCGGCTAACATGTTGCAATTGGTAATGCGTCAGTGTTGTTGGCGGGGGGAGTGGACCATGCTAGTCGGCAATACTAAGTTATAGCGCCATCGTCATTTTATTTATGGAACTATTTCTACAGGAGTCAGTGGAGATTATGTAGTTTTGAACGCAGATTCCGGTTATGATAATAAGTAATTTTGGAGTAATTTCGAGTTGCGCGAGTCTTTAACTAGGTGTGCGATATAGTAATTGTAACACGCAAACCACCTGGGATATCGAGTTCTTCACAACTGAGTATTCATTCATACTTCGAACGATGGTCATACTAAGAAAGTTAGATTATCGGTTAAGTCTTAGCTGTACTATTCGTCGAAACTTCCAGCACTGGGTACGTATCTGAGGTTAAGTCTTAACTTAATTGTAACAATCCAGCTATACCTTTTTTTTATTGAAGCACGACAAAGTGACTGCACTATGCCTGATGGTAAGCATAGTACAGCCAAAAACAGTGGCGACCGCCAAAAGGCAGATTATCCATCGCTGCTCGCCGCTGTCATGCCGGCCATAATGACGAAAGTCACCCGGTACTGGATATGCATAGGCTGATCCCGAAACGCGACGCGCAGAAGCGAGACACTATGACGGGCTTTTTCGCCATGTACATGGTGGTTGCGACCCAGTCGGGCTGTAAAACCCTACCACCCCGCTATCGCCATTGCCACGTTCGTTGATCAGCAGGGTGCACCACGTGCAGGTAAGGTTGGCTCGGGTGTCTCAAATTTTAAGATGCTACTCGACACCTCTTACACCCCAAGACAATTATAATCCTTATTACATAATCCTAAATACATTTAATAGATTTTTTTATACTTTACAGGGTTTATTGTATGACCACAGTCTCACAAGATGTTAAATGATTATGTAGTACAAAATGGTAAATACGCTATACTTAGACAGACCGGCTCTCAATTGCCGTTTCTAGAATTCAATTACAGAGGCCTGTTGGCAGATTTAAGGTGTTTTCACCAGGTGAGCTTATAAAATGCCTATCGCACTGTGCGTATGTATTTATTTGACTATTGAATGACTTCTCAATCGAAAGTTAAATATCTTTGCAAAACTTTAATTGTTGTGTTTATTTGAGAAATGTAAATTTTAAAATTTCATTTCTTCTATTTTTCTAATGCCCTCCACATAATTAGTGTACCGTTTCAGTTTACGTTATATGTCATTTGACCAAATAATAAAATCACTAACTTTTATATTATATATATATATTTTATATTATATAGGAGGCAAATGAACAGACGAGTCACCTGTTGTTAAGCGATCACGGCCGTCCATAGACACTAGCAACCTCAGAGGAAGCGCACGTGCGTTTCCAGCCTATGTTTGGGGGAGTGGAGAGAAAGGGAGAGGGGTTAGAGGAGAGGCAAGGAGAGATGGGTCTCCGGCGCTCTCACTGACCGAACGAAACGCAACAATGCAAGCACTGTTACATCACGTCGGTTTTCTTTAAGAGGGTGGTGCTACCCCGGACGAGCCGGCCTATTCATGCTGAAACCAATAATAGATTCAGCGTGGCTCTACCACCTACAAAAACTTATACACATAAATAAAATTTATGTATTTGTTGTATACCAACCGATTTTAAGCAAGTATTTTATAAACAAACGACTTTTCACAGTATTATTTAAGCTATGTATCACTACGTTTTGCAATGGAGGTTAAACAATAATGATAAAACTATAAATAACATATATATGTACAAACACATCCAATGTCCTATCATTCTGAAAAAGTTAAGTAATTGTCATTTGGATCTATATGGGTGGACACCACAATTGACATGGTGGTAAAGCTATTACGGTGATTTTTTTAATTTTGTCCCGTATTAAAAAAATCAGCCATTATCTTATATCTTTACCATCGAACAGTGACGAAATCCACTTTACGTGACGTTAGAAAAAAAAAAAAACAAAAGAAAATGTCGCACCGCTGAAAGTGGCTCCACGCAACGCCGCTTACCTGCATGGCGCGCTCGTTTGATGAATGAGCCCAATATAGCCGCCGCTATTGACTTTATTAAATCCGCATGTGTACGTGCCTTTATATTCATTATAGCGGCCTTACTCGCCGCTAATGGGATAATGGTTTTCGGAACTAGGCTTTATTATTTTTTTATTTTTAATATTTATAGCTTACATTTTGTTTAACACCTGTGTCTGATGTGTTACGTAATTTAGGTAAGTGTTGGATTTCATAACAATATTAAAGCCAATTATTGATTTTAGGAATTATACGTTTAAGCGTTAATTCAAACGGGTTTTGGTCTGAAAAAGCTATTATAGAGTGGATCATTGTGAACAATGGTGATATGCTTTTTTATAATTTTGACACTGTATAAAAATTTTTGTTATAATAAATAGTTTAAGTATTTATGGCGTTAAATCATAACATATGGACTCACATTTATAATATTAGTTAGGTTAGTTTAAGAATATTTTTTAATGTGCTTATCTTTGTAACTACCAGCCAGATTATAAACATTATAATTCAAAAATAAAACAAAATCAGACAATACTTTATACGATTTAGGGCCTTAGTGTACGACCTGATTGAATATGCGTTCGGCAGGGCGTACAGCGTCCAAGAGCACCGCTCGCCGCTACTCAGGACACCTACGCTAATATAAATGTTTGACACGAACTACGCCACGCTCGACTTTCGATTTTAGCATCCACTCTGGCGGTACACTAAGAAGGCACTAATGAACAGCAATTACATATTTTAAATGTTAAACCTTCACACTCGAAGGCTCCTAAGTGGAGTCGTTTAAATGTGATCTACGAAGTTAGAAGAATTGGCGGCATCACCATCAAAGTTCTTTTATTGTAATTCAGGTAACATACTGCATTCTGTCTTACCATTATCATTTGGTAATTCCGCTGCTCCGTTATGGGTCCCCGCCTTATATAATTTCTGTGAAGGTCGAGAGACTTTTTCATACTCGGAACTTAATCGACGTTTATAATCTTCCGCGGTCTCCAAGTCAATAAATATTATATCTTCTGGTTTTTCTGACTGGAACCATAACTCCCCAGAGTGGATACTTAAATCGAGTGTCGAGAGTGGAGGAGCGTGCGCAGTTTGTTTCAAACAGATTAACACATAGGTGTCCCTGAGTGGAGCGCGAGTGGCGATCTTGGACGCCGCACGTCCCACTGCACGCCCCGCTGCACGCCCCGCTGCACGCACCGCTGTACGCCCCATTGCACGCTCCGCTGAACGCATATCCACTCAAGCCATACACTTAGACTCGGTTGCAATGATTCGCTCCTACATCGATCCATGTGGTGTCCTAACACGTCAATTAAATGATCATTGCTCTATAATAAAATAAAGAAAGAAATAAAATAATGTAATTCCTAAAATAACTCATCTCCTGAATGCGAGTTATATATTAATTTTAACTTCAGGACTCGTAATAAAGTGAACAGCAAAACGACTTTTTCATAAGAAAAGGAAATTCAATAACGTTATATCGCGTGTGTATGCGATAAACATTATAAAATTCTCTACATGTGCCGCTTCAGGAAATCAGAAGGTAACTTTAAGTGATTATTAATTTCTCACGCAGATGTGACAACACTCTGAAATTGCATGTAACATTCCAATTTCAAATATTAAGGAATGCAAAGTTTCGTAAAAATTTACGTAGTACATTTTCAGTGAAACACAACAAACATATATTCCTAATCATGTTTTTTTTTAAATATTAACTAGTGTCCGTCCGCGGCTTTGCCGACATTTGGGTAGATTTTACCTACACTCATGAACAATACATTATTCTGAATGATATATCCTATTCTTTCTTATAACCCAAATAATCTCTATGTAAAACTTCATGATGGGTAGTTGAGTAATTAAGGAATGGAAGTGTATCAAGCAAACAACATACTAATATAGAACTATACCTTCTGTTGGTCCTAAAATATAAAATTACGAATATTTGTATAAAGAGAATAGCAGTATCCGCAACTTAGTCCACGTGGAATCTGCTGTAAAGCAAATTAACCCATAAAGTCATCTGAATGTATTAAGTTTAATTAGTATTTACTTTTCTCTCGTGCTTAAGTCGCGTGTTAGTCCGGTGAAGCTGTTAAGACCTTACTAGATCAATAACGTAGTCAGATCTGGTATATATGTATATTACTACAAATGTCGGTAGAAATAAAAAACATGATTCAGTCTCGAAATGGCGTGTTTCATTGTGCGGTGCCTCCGGCCATATAAATTAAATATATTCCAAGATCGAGAAAGAAAAGCTTAATGTTACTCGAATACTTTATGATTTTCTTAAAAAGGTTTTATCACTTTAACAGTCATGCGTGTTCAAACAAACAGATAGACAAACATATCTAAAAATTTTAATCAAATGTTTAAAAAAAAATTATTACAATTTACAAAAATCTAGAAAGTACTGACACATTACATTTACATTCTCGTTGTATGTCTATTAGATAGGCATAGGCATTAATGGAACCGTTGAATGTCACATCTGTTTTTATAGATTTTAATAATCTATCATAATTCGATTCGAGTGTAAACGGGGCGTCCAAAAAGCAAATTTACTCTCAAATAAATATTCCGGTAACGTAATGTTTTGGTAAAAGTATTCTTATATCACATTAAACAAATAGTGTATATTTTTATCCGATTTCCTGGTTTATTTGTTTCCTTCCTCCACAGTGATTGAAATCACTTTCCTCTAATATTTTCTGAAGAGGCAAGGTTAGAATATGTAAATAAAATTGTTAGGTCATAGTTTATATGGCCATACCTTTAAAATATTTCGTTATATCCACTTAGACAAAATTATAAGTAAACTATACCTGAGATTTCAAGAACAAATAAAATTTAATAAAAGGTCTTTTTGCTTTAATTTTCATAACACTACTTGAATTTTGTGTCTAAGTATTTAAAATTGTTAATTAATATATGAAGGATCATTATCAAAAGTCGACATGTTTCATAATAATCACAATATACAACTTTATGCAGATAAATATTTGTTAAAGAAGGCGTACGGGTTTTTTTTAAACTTTATTTTTGGCAATCAATCTTTCAGATTATTACTGCCATTGTCGCGTAGTTAATAATATTACAAGCGTCGTACGATCACTTCAATATGAAACGTCGTGTGAGTCAATATTCTAACAAGATGGTGGATCCCTTGTTAGAACCTTCCAGGGAGTTTTTGTGGCATCTCAGAATTTTATGCTTCGTGGTATTATTTTCCATTCACTTCACTTATGCACAGCAAACTAACTAAGTATACTACGTAAAACACCACCAAATTTACAAAATATAGACTCAAATAACACAAGATTAAATATAGAATAAAATATAAAATCCAGTACACGACAGCCTAAGATCCCGCCAAAAACACCCGCGCGTCTTTTCTGTGATTTAGTTAAAATGTAGTAAGAGAAGTACTGACAAAGTCTTCAAACAGCCTAATATTAATAATGTAATAAGATAAATACTTTTGTATGTACATTTTGTTTACATATATAACATAAATAAATGTTAATTTGTTAACAAAAAGAAATAATTTGATGATACATTAATATGTATTTATATGTATCTTTTTATAAATGTATTATTTTTTTTTAATTACAACAGTTTAGTTATTCACACTATTATCTTATTGAAATAAAAACTCGCGCCTGAGTTTTTATAAAAATGAAACATAGGCATATTTCATAAGTTTGCCATCATAAATGTAAAAGCAGTGAGATAAGAGCCACTTTAGGAGCAAGCATGTTGAAAACTCGGTTTTCAGCTCCAAGTGCCGTAAGTAGGATGGCAATTACATACCTACATGTGTATATCATTTTACTTTTTAAAGACCAGTGGTTATGTATTTAAATTAGTTGGACGTAAATAACACACAGAAATAAATAAACACATATAACATGAGTTATAACATCAACATTTTATTATGTTATTTCTAAAAACATATTTCGTATTAAATGTGATGTGGCCATTTGTCCAGATGTGGTGACAGCAGGTGGAGTAGGTTCTTGACCGAGTGGTGGCCGAGAGAAAATGGGAGATCAATGGCAATTGTCGACGTCATTTTACATCTTGTGGCAAAAACCTGAACAAGACTGGCACAGAATAGAGAGGAATGGCGTAAAAGGGAGGAGACTTATACCCGGCAGTGGGTCGAGAAGAGCCATCCATGATGGTTGAAAGGAATAACCCTTGGACCTTTTAGATTCATCCAAAACTGGAGAATATGTTTAATAGATCGTTTTATAGCTGTATTAATTAAAGTCTTCACTTCTAATATAACATTTTTAACGATTTCCCTAATAGATAATTATTGAATTTTTGGCGTGATCTTAGAATGTCTATGAATATAATTGTTATATTTTATTTATAATCTTGTGTTTTGGTTCTATATTTTGTACCTAATATTGGTGGTGTTTTACGTAATTATAGTTTAGTTATTATGCACAAGTGAAGTTAATGTGAAATAATACCACGAAGGACGGACGCTGATTTGCAACAAGAACTCTCTGAAAAGTTCTAACAAAACGGACACCATCTTGTTAATTCATTGAAATGATCACAAAAAACTTATAATATGACCACCGACGTTGTGTATAAACACGGTATTATATATGCCATTATCGCTTATATGTACACAAAGTATGTTAAAAATAGAGTACATTACGTCGTCAAACTCGCGAGTATAAGGTACTATATTATATACTAGCCTCTGCCAGCGACTTCGTTCTCGTAGAATATATATTTTAGGCCAACGCTAACACGCAGAGGAAGCTCTCAAGAGGAAAAAAACATGCTGATTTTGAAACATTTTTCATCTGTGCTCTGCTCCTATTGGTTTTAGCGTGTTGATATACAGCCTATAACCATCCTAGGTAAATAAGCTATATAAAATTCTTCAAATCGAACCAGTAGTTCCTGAGATTACCCGTTACAACCTCACAATGTCACAAACCCACAAACTTGGTGTTAGTAGATTTTACTGCTTGATCATTATCTAATTTGATCTGATCTGATCTGATATACGGAGGAAGTAGATAGCTAATCAGTTTATAATTTGGGGGTGTAAGGGGTGTCGAGTAACATCTTAAGACTTGAGACACCCAAGCCAACCTCACCTGCACGTGGTGCACCCTGCTGATCAACGAACGAGGCAATAGCGATAGCGGGGTGGTAGGGTTATACAGCCCGACTGGGTCGCAACCAACATGTACATGGCGAAAAAGCCCGTCATAGTGACTCGCTTTTGCGCATCGCGTTTCGGGATCAGCCTGTGCATATCCAGTACCGGGTGACTTTCTTCATTATGGCCGGCATGACAGCGGCGACCGAAGATGGATGATCTGTCTCGCGGTGGTCGCCACTGTTCTTGGATTGTACTATGCTTACCATCATGCATAGTGCAGTCCCTTCGTCGTGCTTCAATAAAAAAAAGGAAAGTACCTACATACCGCGAGTTAACACCATTAACATCATCACCATCAGCCTGTACGAGACCCAATGCACGTATTGGCGATATCAAACACCGAGAACCCTATAGTTCTATATTTTTTCCACATACATTAGTACATTGGTACTACAAGAACATTTCTCAGGTTGAGGATTCTTCATGACGTTTTCCTTCACCGTCAGACGACACTGTTACTAATTTAAATTAGTAAATGTACGTGAATTATGAAACATTCATGGGAATATGCTGGAGTTCGAACCTATAGACCTCGGATTGATATTGCACCAATCAGTCCACGAAACCACCACGACTAGTGTATCAGTGTATCACACTTTTATCAACGTACGGCATTCATTTTTAATGTGTCGGAATTTTATAAATCATTATTTTAAATGTGAATAATCTGTTAAACTAGTACACCTAAATTCCGTTGAATTAAAATGAAAAGAAAGTACCAGGAATAGAGAAAATAGGATTGGTAACATATAGGCGTCGTAAGAGGCTTCCTACATAACACTAAAACGTGAGGCCTATCCAAACAATAAAGTCTAAGGTAACATCAAACTTTGTAATGTAACCGCGGCCACCTTTTCTCTGGTATCTGGTCCAAGTTATAAGAGAGGCTGTTTTCGAAATATTGATAGAACTTTTGTACGTAAATGCTCTGAAGATAGCCAGATAAGAAAATGAACTGTGTTTAATTGACTATTGGCCATTCAATGCTCGAAACTAGATCAGAACTCTTTAATGTTTCCTTAATATTATGTTTTTTTCTTCATGCAAGAGAGCATACGAACTGCATGTTATTAGATGTAGGGATCGTGAAATATGATGAATAAATAAACTTTTAAATAAAGATTTCGACCTGTTAAAGATATGATAAAAATAAGTCTCTTCATTTTTATTATTGATAACATCAAAGCTGTTCGATAGCTACTTATAAAAAAAATAGAGTGTGTCGTAGAGACTCACGATAGAAGTGAATTTTTTGTATTACAAAGAAGCATTTTATTGAAACATAAGTTATACATAAGTTGATTACCACAACAGATAGAGATGAGAATAGGTAATAACTGACAAATCATTCAACTACTTGTTCGCAGTATAAGGCACAAAATATTTTTTTTATTTTTATTCTTTTTCGAAATGACTACGCTATTGACCCAGCAAGGTCTTAACAGTTTCACCGGACTACTACGGCGAGCACTTAAGGCACTCAGCCGATTTTATTTTGGCAACCAGCTCAAGGGTGCACGGTACACCTCGGCTTGGCTGTTGCCTGTTGCATGCAAAATCGCGACCTATCTTAGCTAACCTAACTATTCATATATGTATGAGTTGTTGAAACGTATATGTGTACCAAGCATACACGCCTCAACAACTCCTCCATATATTTATTATCGGAAAATTAAGAGTTTTTCAGTTCGATGAGGGAAAAAAGTAAACCCTTCCACTTTCATGTGTAAGCGTGTAGGCGTGCACGTGTGTGGGGGTGATCGTGTAGTGTTGTAGCAGTGATGTATATTTGTGTGTCACCGTATCGCGCAAGCAACGCACTCAAGGGCTCCCTACCGAGGGATCGAATCTAGGCTTGAGCCGCTGCCGTGGGAGGCCTAATCGGGTTGCACTAAATAATGTATTATTGCCTCCAGTCTATAACTTAAGCTACAAAACAGTCACCCATAAAGTTGCAGGTACTACGAACTTAGTGTACCCAATTTTAAAGTCTTGTTAACTTAGCGGTTATAAGTAAACAATTTCACACCTTACGACGTTGTTTTCAAAGTCTAATTCGCTCTGTTTAAATTATTAATGTCAGATGCTCATTCGAAACGAATGTAATGTATGGTATAGGATTTAGATGCGGAAGAAAGTTCTCGACTTTTCACGTTTAAGGCTTTCCATTCGGATTACTATTGAGTTTTCACGGTTAATGCCATTTTTCACTGTAAATCCTAACTTAGAAGTTAATTTTATTGCCATTGTTCCTATTTTTTTTAAACATCCTCCCCCAAGTTTTTTCTTCGCTGAAAGAATAAGTATGTGCCATTCTGGACCTATTTTGTTATTTTATTATACATAAACGGAATACTTTTTTCTAAAATAAAATAATTTAAATTACTCATTATAACACCATCTTTTTGTGAAAGTCCTACTCAAATCGGTCCATCCGTTTTGAAGATTAGTTGGAATAGAAAGGTCGGTAAAAAAAATAAAATCGATTTTTATTGATCGATTGATCAAATAATGAATAATCGATAACTTCATCGAATAATGTTTAAGGTCATTAGTGACACCCCCGATGTAGTCAATAGTGCGGTATCGCTGGTCAATAGTAGCTGCGTCGATAATTATAATAAACCTAACATTATTATACAAATGAAACAGTATTATAATATACTAGCCTCTGCCTGCGACTTCGTCCGCGTGGAATAGATACACTAACACTAACACGCAGCAGTTCTCAAAAGAAAAAAAAAAACATCTCCATTTTGAAACATTTTTCATCTGTGCTCCGCTCCTATTGGCCTTAGTGTGATGATATATAGCCTATAACTATTGTCGATGAATGAGCTATACAACATTGAAAGAATTATTCAAATCGGACCAGTAGTTCCTGAGATTACCCCCTACAACGTTACAACATCACAACATCACAAACTCACAACTTATCTATTTATAATATTAGTATAGATAAACTCTGTGTTCTAAATTATAACAATTTTAAAAATATATTTATTTTTCAAAATCTTAATTAATTGTTTCATTTTAAACCTTTTTTTGTATAAAAGAATTATATATAATACCTTTTTTCAAAACCGCTTTTAGGTGTTTCATTTGAAATATTTAATTACATAAAGTAACCATAAATGATAACAAATGAAACTTGATATGAAATTAAAACGTTCTATACAGTTCCTTTCAGGTCGTTTACGTTGTTATTTATTCAGGAAAGTTAGAAGGTTTGTGATTTTGGGTATAATAATATGCCTAGAGCTTCGTTGTTAGTTTAGCGCAAGTTGTTACATTGTTTTAAGTTTTGACAGTCTAATGTTTTAGTGATCAGTCTTTGATGTTAAGTTTCAAATTTCATTTTTGAATTTAGTAGCACGAGGAGTGACGACATTAGACCGGATGGTAAGTACAATCCACATTAGCGGTTATAATAAGCGATTTTCATTATCATACCATAATCAAAGGCTTCATAGCTGGTTTATACTGAAGCGCCACAAACTAATTTTAATGGTAGTACTAGAAAGGCAAAATAACAGCTTTTTAATCACTGGACTGTCTAAAATAATAACGGTGTTATAACAAACAAGTTAAATACTTTAAAAAGGTTTCGTACTAAATACATCGCGCTCGCCAGAGGCAGGTTCGCGTTATCCTATTTTCGCAAATCTAACCTAACCTAAACAAACCGAGACAAAAGAGCAAGATGGCGAACATTCAGCGAGCGCGGTGCGTTTAAAACGTAACCTTTTTAAAGCAAGTATTCAATACGTATTTAACTTTTTTGTAATAACACCGTAAGCGTTTAAGGTACATACAAAAGCATGTAGACGTTTTTTTTTTTTTTTTTTCGAAACGACTACGCTATTGAACCAGCAAGGTCTTAACAGCTTCACCGGACTACTAAGGCGACCGCTTAAGCAAGGGTGCACGGCACTCCTCGGCTTGGCTGTTGCCTATTGCATGCAAAATCGCGACCTATCTTAGCTAACCTAGCTAACTATTCATATATGTATGAGTTGTTGAAACGTATATATGTACCAAGCATACACGCCTCTACAACTCCTCCATATATTTATTATCGAAAAATTGAGAGTTTTCAGTTCGATAAGGGAAAAAAAGTAAACCCTTCCTTCCACCTTCATGTGTAAGCGTGTAGGCGTGTACGTGTGTGGGGGTGATCGTGTAGTGTTGTAGCAGTGATGTATATTTGTGTGTCACCGTATCGCGCAAGCAACGCACTCAAGGGCTCCCTACCGAGGGATCGAACCTAGGGCATGTAGACATCATGAGGCAAAAGTTAACAAGTTGTCGGAAGCAAAAGCTTAGAAAAAATATCTTATTTATTACAAACCTTCAAAAATAAATATATTGTATTTTTTTTTGTGAAATGTATTTTTTTAAATTACTTTTTCATTTACATGAACTTTGTTTACTAAGCCATGAAATTTACGGTGTAATGAAATAAAAAAAATATAAACCTATCTACCATTCTAGACTTGTGTCATTAAAAATCAGCTGGTGGGTTAAAGAAAGATCTTATTTAATTTCTGTCCCTCTGTCTGGTTGTTCCAGCTATCTTCGAATCGCTTGACTCGATTGTGGTGTAACTTCAATTGTAGATAGCTGATGTTATAGGGAGTGACTACAGAACCCCGCGCTCACGTTTACGCTAAAAAAAGCTGTAAAGCTGCAAGTTACATGTACAGTTTACATATTTATTAATTAACGTAAAATTATTGTTGTTCAAATATAATTGTTTGAAATGTTACGATATAATTGTACTATGTCGCATTTTTTACCCTTATATTTTTCATTATAGTCAAGTATTAGAAGAACTTCGTCCTATACTATAATTAATTCAAAAATTCAAACGAGAATACAGTTCCAGTTCAATTGTTTTTGAATTTTCACTTCTCTCGGCAGTCAATATGACTGTCTCAACTTTTTTATATATTGATATTGGTCTTTCTTTCTATAGAACATTCATACATCAAAGATATTACTGCCAACAGTATGATTTATTCTCACATTGCAGATTAATACACGGTGTGTTCAAAACATTCTGCGCTAGTGTATTACACTTATGCTGTATGCCTCGACCACGAGTAACTTACAATGTCAGGTTGGCCGAGTGGTCTAAGGCGCCAGATTTAAGCTCTGGTTCCCGACAGGGAGCGTGGGTTCGAACCCCACACCTGACAAAAATTCCGATTCTCTTTTTGCTGGTCGTGTGTTTGTGACTGAACTTGTAAACGTCTGGATAGATTTTGATTAATTTTTTTATGTGTTCACGTGGATTTAAGTATGGTTTAGGTCCACAATTGGATGGGGTAGGTGACGATGCGCTTATTTTTAGATTATTTATTTTTCAAAGTAGGACAACGTCCACCGGGCCTGCTAGCTTTTAAATATTTTGTATGAGGGTATCATGACATTTAAGGCAAAAACTATTAAAAGAATTATGATGGAAATTTACAATTTTATGTAGTTATACATAAGGAATGATTTTTAAGATATTGCTTAAATTAGTCAAAATACAATAATAAAAAGATTAGTAGAAAAAGTCATAATACCACGGAGGCTACGTCAGCGGGCACTCCATAAACTGTCAAAATTACCCGAACATAATATACAGTAATATTTTAAATGATACTAACGTAGATAAAACCAAAGCTGTCGCTAATATACAATATACCAGATGAATGTTTAAAGGGTGACACCCTTCTATCCTGCGGTAGTTCATGGTCACATTTGACATATAAAATTATAATATCATCGGGGTGTAAGGGGTGTCGAGTAACATCTTAAGACTTGAGACACCCAAGCCAACCTCACCTGCACGTGGTGCACCCTGCTGATCAACGAACGAGGCAATGGCGATAGCGGGGTGGTAGGGTTTTACAGCCCGACTGGGTCGCAACCACCATGTACATGGCGAAAAAGCCCGTCATAGTGACCCGCTTTTGCGCGTCGCGTTTCGGGATCAGCCTGTGCATATCCAGTACCGGATGACTTTCGTCATTATGGCCGGCATGACAGCGGCGAACGACGATGGACGATCTGTCTCTCGGTGGTCGCCACTGTTTTTGGATTGTACTATGCTTACCATCAGGTATAGTGCAGTCACTTTGTCGTGCTACAATAAAAAAAAAAAAAAATATCAAAACAAATACTAATAAGTAACAAAGAGAACCTTAGTTAAAGTTTCTTCTAAAACTCTTAAAAGTATGGGAACGGTACTTTTAGACATAAAAAATCTCACCTAGCTTTAATGAACGAAATTCAAGGGGCGTTTTTCAAGGTTAATCAAATGCAACTGTTGCAAACAGTTAAAAAATCTCTTACCTCTGTTTTTCAACCAATTTCCTTAATTCATTTTTCATTTTGTAGCCACAAACGAATTTAGGTGTTATCAATATCAAAATTTTGGTAAAAGTTTGTTTTTCTTTATTATCGAAGCTCGACCACTGGACGAAAGCTCGTATATATAATCATACTTAAGGTGTACTATTATACAATATACCACTTTTATGTATCTCTTAAGGTATAACCAACGTAAAAATTTAAAAATTTCTTCATACGACTTCATATAAATACATCGGCTTTCTTTTTACAACAAGTAAAGAAACACACAGACAAACTTAAAAAAAAACTACTTGTGTAATAATATACTTATCGATATAAGTTTAAACTTATTTAAGTTTAACTAACAACAGTGACTGTATTGTTTTTTTTTTAAGAGAGCGCGAGTTTAAATTTCCAACATCAGAATCTATCCAATAATCTATCTATACCTTTAAACGAGCAATTCTTGTATATTTTTATATTTGTATATATTCAGGATCTCGGAAACGGCGTCAGCGATTTCCGTGAAACTTAGTATGTAGGTAGTTTGGGCGACGATAAATCGATCTAGCTAGATTTTTTTCATAGAAAACTTTTTTAACTGAGCTTTCAGGCAATGAAAAAATATAGCTAAAAAGGTAAATTTCCCCGCCGCTGTCAAAACAAAAATAACTCAGATGAAAATTGCCTGCTTTAAAAATCTGTCTAACCCCAGTTCGAATCCGAGTGATAGCAAAAGAGATATATTTTTTCAATTTTTTTTTTTTTTTTTTTTTGGTAAAAAAATGCAGATTTAGTGTGGCAAACCTAACAGTTTAGTTTAATTTAAAAATGTTTTTTTAAAGAACCGAGCTAGACTCGTTCGTCCAGATACTTTAAGTTTAACTAAAAACAGTGACTGTATTGAATTTGTTTTTAAAGAGCGCGCGAGTATAAATTTCCAACAACAAAATCTACACAATAATATTTTATTCTGATACTGGATTAACGCCCCTAGGGATTTGCTTATATATTTTGTCATTAAATAAACAAGTCTAAATGTATATACCAATAAAATACGACAAGAGATATTGTGGCTCCGTAATGAGAGTTTTATAAAAAGGACCAACTGTTATAAAAATACGTTCACATTAAGCTCAGTTCTTTCACTAAACGCAGGTAACGTTTATCTGCGTTAGAACAAAGACATTGCTTTTAATTAAAATTAAATAAAAACTTCTTCAAGCGTGAACTGCGTTCGTGTTGTACTGGACCTTTATTTTTGTACTACATTTAAACAACGTTTGCAATGCTTTAGACAGTTTATAAAGTAATTATGAATACTAGTGGGCGCCCAGTGGTCGACATTAAACCACAGTTCATTGATTTTTTAAAGTTTGAATTTTATTCCTATAATCAAAGGTTTTCTTCTTCTTTCAAAGCTTTTTAATTACATAAACATAAAAAAAATCTATGTGTAAATGAAAATTGAAATTAATTATAAATTTAAAACCAAAAAACAAGTAATAAAGCTCTCAAATTCTAAGTAAACATAACCTTACGAAAATAAAGAAATTTATCGCAAACCATGACATAATTTTCAATTAATTTTACACGACACTATAAGTGAGGTTCTGGGTGATACTGAATTAAATATAGTCTATTCATTATGAGAAACAATGATGAGCCCAGTATCATCTTTTGGAAAAGTAATGGATACACAATATAATCAAATGATGAATCCAAGGCAAAGATGTTTTAATGCCACCATTAACTTTTGAAAATAAATTCATTTTTATTGCTACATCAGGTTGAATTCCATCATTGTAACCGCGGAGATCTAAGTCATGGATACTTACTTATTTTTATGAATAAAGTTTTTATTTTTATTATACAAAGTATTATTTGATGCATTTTTTATTAAATCATCATTTGAAGTGAGTTCACCATAAAAAATAATAAACATTATTGTATTGACTTTGATAATATTTTTTTACTCTTGTGACAACATGAAGCCAAGTGACATTTAGAGCGCGTTCCATTTGACGTTCACAACGCTCACAACAGTCCCCGTTCCACTAGACAAACGCGAGCGTTGCGGTCGTGTCGAAAACGTCATTGATGACGTCATAATATACGCTCACGCGAAACTCACGACGCCCCATGTCTGGACGTGGGTCGACGTGAGCGTTGACAAAATTGGCGGGATTTTCAATAAAGATGGCGACCGTAAAAATAACATTATTTGATACGGTAAAGATTATATTAAATAACATATTGTATTGAAATACATAAATGAAATATTAAATGAAATATGTTAATTATATTTTGATAATTGTACTTCTATTGAAAAATGTTGCGAATCCTAAAATTCAATGTAGAAATTAATTTGTCATCATTTCACGGTGATTTAATGTTCTTTTATTTGAATAAAAAGTTGACTAGACGAAAACAACAAGGATAACAGGAGAAGTAAAGAAAAGAATCCTAGAAATAGAAAAATGCAAGCCGAACAAGGTCTCTCCTTACTCGTGGCAGAGGTGTGCTGACGAGGAGTGGCTACAGGTCACCTCATACAAAAAAAAGACACTGCCTTTCTTTCACAAGTTTAACTTAACGTAATCGAACCAAGATGGGAAAATTGAGAAAAATAAATCGACTATGTTAGTTAGACTTACGAAAAGAGATAACGCGAGCCGGCCACAGCAGCGGTCTGCGAGTGGAGTGCATTTATCTCGAAAGTACCAAAAATTCGTTGCATCTAGCCCACCCTAGTAATGTAGCCAGTTATTAAGAATAAAGACCAAGTAATTTAAAATATAACGCTATGAAAAGGGTATTTTATTCTGTGTTCACTGAACCCTAAAAGGGTTTCAGTATCTTTTAAAACAACTCCTATAAATCATGCTACTTATTAAGCTAATTAATTTTCGGGTACCATGATGAAAATTACAAAGCGGAATTGTGGCTTTTTTCTTGTTTCATAAGACGAGATAAAACTTTAATATTCCTACTTCATCATTACGCTTTGAAATGTGTGGAGGGGTAGATAAATATTTTAGAAATAATAGTCAAACACATTATTTTATACTAGCTTAACCCGTTGCTTCAATAACTTTAGTTAGAAAATTATTATGTTGTTTGTTTTAATAAAGGAATCAATTTTAAAAATACTTTATCTATCTATCTATCTTCTAACACCTTAAACGAGCAATTCTTGTATATTTTTATATTGTTATATATTCAGGATCTCCGAAACGACGTTATGTAATTCCGTGAAACTTAGTATATAGGTAGTTTCGGGGACGATAAATCGATCTAGCTAGATTTTATTCATAGAAAACTTTTTAAACTAAGTTTTCAGACAATGAAAAAATATAGCTAGAATATAAAGGTAAATTTCGCCGCCGCTGTCAAAACAAAAATAGCTCAGATGGAAATCAGCTACTTCGAAAATCCATCTAAACCTAGGTCGAATCAGAATGACAACAAAAGATATACCTTTTTTAATATATATTTTTTCTTTGTAAAAAGTGCTAATGTTGTGAGGCAAAACTAACAGTTTATTTTAATTTAAAAATGTTTTTTTAAAGAACCGAGCTAGGCTCGGTCGCCCACGTATTATGGTTTATTTCGTATAGTTGATACATGTGTATGATTTAAAAACGAGCTAAATTCAACTTGAAACGTTTTATAACATGTAATTTTTTTTAAAGATTTCCAGAATTTATACACCGTGAACAGAGTTCAAATTTTGTCATTCATGAGGTTTTGAACTTTTTTTTCAAGATCTTTATATTTTACTTGTACAAAATTTGAAGATCTGGACTGGAAATGGGAATATCAACATAAGGGAAACTCTCACGGTGTCTAGTCATTCTCTGATGGAATAGGGATGGTGGATTTGCTCTAAGTTGTCTATTGTATTTTGAATTGTATATTTAAAGATATTCCTTGATAATAAATTTCACTTTAACACTAGTAACATTTTTAAAAATATTTAAACAGATAGTGCAATTAAATTAATATATAGGTTCATTTTACGTTCGCTCAACAGCCTCGTCTTACCGCAACGGACCTTGCCATAGAATATAAACCGCAGGCAATTGCAATAAATAATAAAGGTCATTAAATGTGCATTAGGGTGCGATGCGAACGGTGAAACGTTTAGAAATGCAAATTTTATAAATTATGCCTTCACTGTAACGCATACAGCGAGTCGATGTCGTGTGACCATGTTTATGGTACGATTTAAGAAGGACCCAATGCCCAATATGTCAATGTTTGGGGTGTAAGGGGTGTCGAGTAACATCTTAAGACTTGAGACACCCAAGCCAACCTCACCTGCACGTGGTGCACCCTGCTGAATAACGAACGAGGCAATGGCAAAAGCGGGGTGGTAGGGTTTTTCAGCCCGACTGGGTCGCAACCACCATGCATATAGCGAAAAAGCCCATCATAGTGACTCGCATCTGCGCGTCGCGTTTCGGGATCAGCCTGTGCATATCCAGTACCGGGTGACTTTCGTCATTATGGCCGGCATGACAGCGGCGACCGGCGATGGATAATCTGTCTCTCGGTGGTTGCCGATGTTTTTGGATTGTACTATGCTTAACATCAGGCAGTGTGCAGTCACTATATCGTGATTCGATAAAAAAAAAAATTAATGCCGTTTACGGCACAAACAAATATGAACTTTTAAAGACATTTATTGCATAGATTCATTGTTACCCTACAGTCACACTTATAACTATATAGTCCCAGTTCGCTTGAATATTGCTTCCTTTTTTTCCCATCGTATTCGTTCCAAGGTCTAAAATATAACTCAAATCATGTCATGGTATATATCATGATATATTGCAAAATAAAGTTCTCTGCGACGTCTGTCTGTCTGTTCGCGTTAAACTCAAAAACTACATAAAGATTTTCATGCGGTTACAATAATCGATAAAATAATTCACGAAGAAGGTTTAGGTGTATAATTTATCAAGGTTTTTTTTTCAAGAGCGAGCCGTCATCCGCAGAGCCTGCTAGCAATAGAGGAGGGTGAAAAACTATGGGAACCTGACGTAATTATTCGAATAATTCAACAAAGTTTGAGTCGGGCTACTTTTAGAATTTTGTTTCCCATGATAATTCGTAGATTATGCCAATTTTAACGATCATCAGTTGACTTGAGAAGAGTTAAAATGCAGTAGTGCCCGCTAGTGGTAAAACGCAGTAAAATGAATGACGATAGATCAAAAGGCATTGCAGTTTACGGACATATCATTAGTTTTTATAAATAGATTAGCGACTGCCCGCGATTTACTTTCGAATATAGCTGAACCTAGCTTGACAAGCTGTCAGACAGTACTGAGTATCTATATCTCACGTATATTAATTGATCAAGGCAAGAAATGTAACCCGGGAACTCATGATTTTGTACGATCATTACCGTCAACATATAATTATTTAACATCTGAAAGATCATTTAAAAGAAATGACTGCTTCGAGATGTTTGTCAGTGAAAAAATACCAAAAGAATGATAATCATAATCAGTGTTAAGAAGATATTAGTATCACATAAATTAGATTTTTATCAAATCGTTTGAATTATTTGTTACACTTATTCTTATTAGATTAGTAGATTTTAATTTTGGGGTGTAAGGGGTGTCGAATAACATCATAAGACTTGAGACACCCAAGCCAACCTCACTTGCACGTGGTGCACCCTGTTGAATAACGAACGAGGCAATGGCGCAAGCGGGGTGGTAGGGTTTTACAGCCCGACTGGGTCGCAACCACCATGTACATGGCGAAAAAGCCCGTAATAGTGATTCGCTTCTACGGGTCGCGTTTCGGGATCAGCCTGTGCATATCCAGCTTTTTATAGGGCGGCATGATAGTGGCGACCGGCGATGGACAGTGTGTCAATCGGTGGTCGCTATTATTTTTGCATTGTACTATGCTTACCATCAGGCATAGTGCAGTCACTTTGCCGTGCTACAATAAACAAAAAAATAAAAACGATAAAATTATAAGACTAAAAGTTTCCTTTAAAAACATGGTCACCATAGTACGCTGCTGCAATGATCGGTATCCAGGGGCATCAGTATGTTCACGATTCTAATATTATTTACATAATGTACAAACTCTAAACAGAAGATACGTCAGCATTGAATTTTCATAGTAGCCAAAAAGCTGTATTTCGTTGTTGTAAGCTTTTATATTTAAGATATTACATACGCAAATGAAATGGTATTGAAAACTGAATGAATATGTACACAAGTCATCTAAATAAACTTCTTTCATGCGTGTAAATAGTTCCTCCATATGATGATGCATTTTATTCTATTTGTATCTCATTTGTCGTATATCTTCGTGTAGTCATTTTAGATATGAACCACATAGATTACATTATAAACCACAGTTCGTTTCATATAATTTTAATGATTTCGACTATTACGTTAGTAATTTCCTATCTTTTTTGTAGCTTTTAACGTACGACCACAATATCTTGGAATTTTAAATGAGGACGAGGCTTAAAGTGATAAAATGCATACAAAATTAAAAACAGAAATGAATTTCAAGTCTAGCTAATGACCACTTGGCTACAGATTTCCAAACTAACAGTTCAACAAGACAAGATACATAAAAAAATTCCATACATGCCGTAGTTTCATTGCGATATTTTCCCTCGCCTTCTGGCAAGTTGTAATATAAAAACATACATCGATCGATGTGGTTTCCGATCAAGCTACCATATAACGAAATCTATTCATCTGAAATCTGTATTCTTTCTGAAACCGAAAATCAAAAGCAATGTTTAAGCCACTTAGATAAATTATTAACCAGAGCATCATCATCTCAAGATGTGAATTACTTTAAGATGTTACACAAAGCTTACCACAACAAAGCGTAAGGACTTAAGTTAGTACCCATAATTCTTAACAATAAATTAACTTAAGTAGAAAGTCCTTTATCCTCCTACCACATAACAATACAATTAAGCGCTTAAGCAGTCATTAAGCCCGATTCTCTCACGGGTGTGGACATAACGCGAGAGTTAGTACAAGGAAATCTTCACATCAAAATTTACGATAAGCCATTGTTTTAATAACCAGCAGTTAGCTTAAGCGTTTTCGTACTTGTCTTTATTATCAAACTAGTTCTAGCACATGACTATCTCTGCGTATGTTTTGGCAAACTCAGTATGTTCTTCTTTAAGTATCTTTTCTAATTCTATGCAAATTTTATTGGGATTCATTAAAATAACGAGAATCGTGAAAGTTAACAGAAAGGAAGAGTTACACACATTTATTATATTGCATGTGGATCTAATTAAGTTGGTACATAAGTTTTATAGTAATCATTACTGACCCACCCTTAACCTTCTATGAAATATTTTGAAAATCGGTCAAACCACAAAATAAATTAAATCACATACAGGAAAGGAATTGTGGTTTTCTAGGTGGTAGAGCCACGCTGAAGCTATTATTGGTTCTAGCATAATTGGATCGATTCATTCGGGGTAACACCACCCTCTCACAGAAAACCGACTTGGAGTAACAGTGCTTGCATTGTTGCGTTTCGTTCGGTCACTGAGAACGCCGGAGACCCATCTCCCCTTCCCTCCCCTTGCTTCTCCCTTCCCCTCTTTTCTCATTTCTCCTCTCCTCTAACCCCTCTCCCTTTATCTCCAGTCCCCCAAACAAAGGCTCGCAACGCACTTGCGACTCTTCTGGGGTTACTAGTGTCTATGGACGGCGGTGATCGCTTAACAACAGATGACCCGCCTGTTTGCTTGCCTTCTATATGATATAAAAAAAAAAACAAACAATTTTAACGACATACAAATGATCAGATATATAGATAGAAAATTAAACTGATTCCTCATTAATTTGTTACCAAAATAGTACCTTTATATTATATTGTGTAATATTACCTATATCTCTGTACGTACGGCCGAATCAGAATCTCATCTGAACTGATTAAGTCTTCCAAATGAAAACAATAGAGCGTCGAAACCTCTTGAGTTTCAATCTATTGTTACAATGTAACTAACGATTTGAATCAAGGCGATTTCATCCAAATATTCCTTGTTTAAGCTTTGAAACGGCGTACTTAGGGTATATATTATCTTGCTCTCAAATATTGAACTATCTTACTATCAATTTAGATCGTAATTTATGCGATCCTTTGATGAGTTTTTTGTACTCTATAGTTCTGGCGATTTTCCATAATCTGAACTAACATTAAGAGATGTCACAATTGAAGTTAATAAACTAAATCTAGAGGACTGACTCTGAAAATTTTACAAGGGTTCTTTTTTGTAGAGTGTTAAGTTTATTACAAGAATATTCATATGTGGATATGATGTGTTCATTAGTACATGACTTAAAATTTTCAAAGTAGTAATAAAACTTTTACTTTGCTATATCCATTTAAGATTTTGAATATGTATTTGACTTTGTGTTACGAGATAGATTTTGAAACTAAGAGCTGCAATTTGGATCTTTTTATATATTTGGACCCTATTAGGATTATTCCGAAGAAAAAATCGAATATACCCCAAGTTATTATTCTGGTAGGTCTAAGGTTGTATGTAGTAACAGTTGTACTGCTTGGTTATTTACTACTTCCTAACATTAGCGACATATAAAGATTCAATGGCTATCAAGACCATTCTTTGTAATTTGTTATATCCTTGGTACACTTCTTAAAACATATCGAATAACTTATTTAAATGAAACACAACCCATATAGATAACACACCCACAATTTTTACAGGAGCTAAATAGTGTTCTTAGTGACATGATCTATTTTCAATCCACAAAGTGCGTATCAAATACCACAACTTTCATTATAATTACAGATTCCCTTTGAAGTTGTGACGTAGATAATTAATGTTGAATTTAACATTAATTATTACAAATATGGCATAAACTGCTACAAAACCGATTTGTAAATAATTTTAATGATTTTTTTATATCATATAGGAGGCAAACCAATAGGCTGGTCGCCTGTTGTTAAACGATCATCGCCGTCCAAAGACACTAGTAACCCCACAGGAGTCGCACGTGCGTTACCAGCCTGTGTTAGGGGGAGTGGAGAGAAAGGAAAAGGGGAAGGGAGAGGAGAGGGGAGGGGAGACGAGTCTCCGGCGCTCTCACTGACCGAACGAAACGCAACAATGCAAGCACTGTTACTTCACGTCGGTTTTCAAATATGGCTTTTATAATATGATTTAATATGGCCTTTATAATGTTTGTATTAACTAAAATGATATTCAAATGATTAAACGGACTTACATCTACTTTCTGTACCGCGACAACACACCTGAGATGCGACCGAAACATTTACACTAGGACCACCCTATTAGAGTTCGGCTTATGAAAGGAAAGATGTCGTCGATCGGAAAAGCAATCCTATGTCGAAGTTATTGTTGGACGAAGCTCTGACCAATTAAATAGTCACAATGCCTATATAGTGTTAATATTTATTTCCCTGTTTTACCGACTAAACGTCGTTTCGTAATAGACATATTGAACATAACATGCCAACACAGACCACAGAGAATCGACTTCGGAAGATATCTAAATTATTACTTGGAGGGCATTTAATAATAAAATAATAATAATTTTTAAGTCTCATAATTCTAATAAAGTCAAATAGTTCTCATAACTGTATTTATTAATTGTGGAGAAAATAAACAGTATGTGTAAAATAGACCGTTTTTTTTTTCAGGATTGACTTACCCCTGTTATGTAAAAAAAAGTAATATTATTTTGGAAGTTCTTACGATAGACCTTAACCAAAACAATGATAGCAGTTGAGGCACGCATGCTTGGTACACATGCATGTTTCAATAACTCATATACGTATATCTAGACAGCTTAGCTTAGGTTAGCTCAGATAGGTCGCGATTTTTGCACAAAACAGGTGACAGCCCAAGCCGAGGTGTGTCATGCACCCTTGAGTCCCAAATCAGCTGAGTGCCTTTAGCGCTCGCCTCAATAGTTCAGTGATGCTGTAAAGACCTTTCCAGGTCAACAGCGTTTTCATTTCGAAAAAAAAAAGAAATGATAGCAGCTTCACAACGTTTATAAAAAAAAAGTAAAAAGGGCCACCAGCAGAGGGGAAAACTCAACACAATTCAATAAATATGTTATCTTTTGAAGTTTCATATTAATTATTGTTTGAATAACAATATTTAAATTTCAGAATTTGTTTATTGAAATTGTTAACATTAGTGCAGTTTTTAGATCTATTGGTACTCGGAACAATTATTATATATATCTAATAAAATCTATTAATTAATCAAATGTATAATGAGCTGCAAAATATCAAAATTAAATGTACATAGGCCCCTATACTACGCGTCACTAGTCTGACGTAATACGCCCGGTTAGGCTTGCGTAACATGTTATGACGCAAAATTGTAAATTTATCTTCTGCCAAAAATACCGCTCAATGCACACAAAAAAAGTATCATGGAAACAAACATGTATTTTTGATGTAAAACATCTGTAGGCGATGAGTAAATCTGATTGTTGCCGTGGCGACGCAAAACACGAACTTTGCATTATTAACAAAATACTTCTGTATAAATATAATATTCATACTGTTTTGTCGGCTATTCTTTCTACTAGTGTTACACAGCACGCACCAATGACTTATAGCCCTTTGATAAATGCCGTCAAAGACACCGCACCTGCACCTAGTTGAATTTTTGTATTTTATATTCAATAAATATAAATATTTATGTAATAAAATATATAAACAATCATTATTTTATGGAACAAATTTGTAATGTTTTATCTTTTCATTATGCCATAATTGATTCCTATCGTTACCTGTTATACAAAACTATTTCGATGTTTCATATCTGCCAGGCGTCCTGCAACGGTTCAATTTTTTTTATTAAGTAGTTACACTATCTTTACGAGACCAAAATCGTAAGTAGGATTTAATATTTAATACTAAGCAATTGTATTTCCTACACATGTTTATTATGAAACGGTATCCTAGTCCTCCATGCTGTAAACAGACTCGTATGTATAAGTTTGTGATAACACTATAGGCGTTGTAGGACTCTGATTGGATCACAAAAGTTACGCACTAAGAACCAGGGTACGAGATTAGAAAACTTTAATGCAAACAAGTTTTCTTTGTAGGTTATCTATCTACGTTCTAATAGAAAAAGAGATCCTTATTAACCAACAAGACCAATATTGGTGTTACACTATACAACTATTTTCCAAACTTGTATTGACAATCGGGTAGTCATGCCACAATTAACTTTTGTGGTATACTGATATAAATACATGGTAACGGCGCTGTGCTTCTGTTACAAAATTAGCTTTTGCTCGTGGATTAATCTAAGTAGATTTAATCTGTCACTTGGGAATAAACCTATTTTATATTCCTTTTATATTATTTGGGGTGAAAGGGGTGTCGAGTAATATCATAAGATTTGAAATACTAAAGCCAACCTCACCTGCACGTGGTGCACCCTGCTGATCAACGAACGAGGCAATGGCGATAGCGGGGTGGTAGGGTTTTACAGCACGACTGGGTCGCAACCACCATATACATGGCGATAAAGCCCGTCGTAGTGAATCGCTTCTGCGTGTCAGCCTGAGCGTATCCAGTACCGGGTGACTTTCGTCATTATGGCCGGCATGACAGCGGCGACCGGCGATGGGTAATCTGTCTATCGGTGGTTGCCGATGTTTTTGGATTGTACTATGCTTAACATCAGGCATAATGCAGTCACTTTGTCGTGCTTCAATAAAAAAAATCTCAAAAATGACAAAACTCCTGACCAGACAACAATAAATGGGTGTCGTTGAGGATTGACCTTAATAAATTTTTATGTTTAGTGCAGTGTGAGAAAAAAAATAAAAAAAAAGATATGCTATTGAGGGTAGAGATATTTTATAACTTTAATTATTTCGTTTCAAGTTTGCAGGAAGCCATCCTGCGTGCAATTAACAAGAGCCTAGATAAAACTTTGTTATGGGAAGTAATTACATAAATTTCAATTAAAATTTTGATAATATTGTAGTAAACTGTCTTCTTTTAAAACATTGTTTGGTGTCTTCTTTAAGGGAGAGGAAGGGAGAGTGGGAGGTTGAGCCTCCGGTGCTCTCACTGACTGCAGATCGAAGTGCTTACACGTGAGATCATTGTACAAACGAGTCATGCGTACAATTAAATCGTTGTACGAAATATTCTGGTCATTTGGTTTAATGAAACAATTTAATCATCACTTTTTTCGTACATCATTTTACATAAGAAGTATTTCTGAAGTCAAAACTCCTTAATGTGCCTTGAGAACTTTTTTGGGTAGCCCAAAATAATGGAACTCGCGTCAACGTCACCGAACGCTTCCCGTGACTATATGTACACTGTGTATATATACTACCTTGATTTCTTTTAGTCCAACGCCGGTTACAAAAAAGTTCTAACAGAACGACACACGGAGGAGTACGTGCGTCTGGAATTGTTTCATCTACATCCTTGTTATTTCGCTAGTTAATTTGCATGCCGAATGCTGTCCTCGGCGACAATACTGTATAAATGCTTATATATTAGTCATAAGGCCTGTCCTCGTGGAACGAACTTGAACGAGCCCCGTTCAGGGTTGCCATTTGTAGGTCTTTAGTATGATTTTCTTAGATATATTTACCATTTTCATTTTTATATTTTGGCATACAAGTGGAATATAGGAACTGATTTTTGAGTAACTTTCTTTTGAGCTGGATATATGATATTTTAAATACAAGCCAGGGCTGAATGGTAAAGAGCAGTAATTAAGAGGAATTACATATTATAAATCAAAGTTCTCTGACGCATTTGTCTGTCGGTTTGCGATAAGCTCAAAAATTACTGAACGAATTGTCATGCGGTTCCCCAGTAGATAAAGTGATTCGTGAGAAAGGTTTAGGAATACAATATGCCCATCTTTTGTGTAAATTGATTAAAATATAACAATTGTTGGAAATGTCGAAAAAAGTCAAGCTGCCTGGGAGATTTCGTTGAAAAAGTTGTTTAATCTTTCTAAGATGTATTATAACAATGCATGGTGGAATATTTCTCTTGTATAGATCTACAATAGTTCTTCTGTCCGTGTGTATGTGACTAAACTCCTCTGAAAGGGACCTATGTTAATAAATTTTTCTGTATGTATTCCAGTGGATTCGAGATTGATTTAGGTCCACAAATGGACCCGGTAGGTGGCGCTGCGGTTTGATTCTAGAATATTTTCATTATCATGGCAGAACAACGACCGCAAAGCACGCTAGTTACTAGTAAATAAGCGCTTTCTATTTCAGATATAACCAAATGAAAAGAAACTAAGTTTTACAAATACACAAGTCTAGTAAGCAGTAAGAAGAATAAAACAACACAATAAACTATATATTTCGAATGAACTAAAGTACAAAATAATTAAAACTATGAAACGTATACAATACATAGCTATTATGAGTGCAGAAAGCAGCAGGGATTTAATTAAAACAACTCATACCGTTTGCGGTGCAACGTAATTGTTAATTGAACCATTTAATGCATCAATTATCTGCAGCATGCAACCCGCGTTCCTCGCATTAAATCCTAGAGGTATTTTTATAGTTATTAAAATCTCACCATCTGCACGAGTTTTCAAATCAGTAAGGGATTTAAGGATTTATTCAGTCGTTTTTGTTTCGTTTAAAAATGTGGTGTATAGAAAATGTTTCTCTATTTTTTTATTTTTTTTATTGAAGCACGACAAAGTGACCGCACTATGCCTGATGGTAAGCATAGTACAATCCAAAAACAACTACCGAGAGACAGATCATCCATCGTCGGTCGCCGCTGTCATGCCGGCCATAATGACGAAAGTCACCCGGTACTGGATATGCACAGGCTGATCCCGAAACGCGACGCGCAGAAGCGAGTCACTATGACGGGCTTTTTCGCCATATACATGGTGGTTGCGACCCAGTCGGGCTGTAAAACCCTACCACCCCGCTATCGCCATTGCTTCGTTCGTTGATCAGCAGGGTGCACCACGTGTAGGTGAGGTTGGCTTGGGTGTCTCAAGTCTTAAGATGTTACTCGACACCCCTTACACCCCAAAACCCCTCTACCTCTTCTTTTGTGAAGATCTACTTTCTAATTCATTGAATGTTGATTGTAATTGAAGATTATATAAGTATTGACGAGTGATTATAGATTTTTTTCCTTCTGTTTGTTCATCTGTAGCTTCTACATAGTTGGAGTATAATACTTCTCGGTGATGAAAATTTGAGACGTGTAAGTAGCCTCAGGCGCAGTTTGAACAATTGGTTTTGAGTATGATGGTAGAAAGGGCCGTGGCATAGACACTTATTGAAGTAAAGTGATCAGCGGAACTATAAAGTACTCGCCAAAGGCCAAGATAGCTATTCCTGTTCCGGCGGTGAAATAGGTTTTCTTAATTGCAAAGTGCTGCTGTGACACGATATTAAATGTTTATACGCCTTGTCACGAACGACAGCACACGCACTGCTGAGTGTTTCACCGAAAACGTATGGGAAAAAAATAGTGACGTTCGCTGCGGCGAGTGGCACTTAAATACCACATTCCTTGATATTGTCGTGGGAACTCAATAATTGAAACCTTTCTCGGTGGTATATCCCAGCTAATTAATCACTCTATTGATTGCGTCGAATCACTTATTATAGTACATTATAAGCGTGTAGTTATCTGAAGAAGTAAAGCTACTTATTCACAAGAATAACTTTCATGAGTATTGAAATACTACAAACCAACTGAGTACTTCCTTTAACATCATACGTTTTATGGGTCATCATAATCGAACATATGTCAGTTTTTTTTTAACATTTGCAAGTTTTGAACAGCTTTATTCCAAAATTCGCTTAATTTATTGATTTCTTTAAAGGAAGTTTAAAATCATACACTACATTAACAAATTCCCATACCATAAATCAGAGGTTCCGGGATTCTTTTTCTCATATCATTCTCATTTCTCACTTTCAAAATTTAACTGGTTCCGGTGGACCTCCTGTAGGTACATTTCTACCATATTCTCAAAACTCGACGAAAATTTGCGAAGATTCGATCTAACTATGGAAATTTGCAAGTCTGGATATGGAATATGCAAGTTTTTACAAGTAACAGTCGCTGAGCTTCTTAAAATATTATCTACCTACATTGATAGATGAAGTCAAGCCAACATTTTAATTCTCTGCTATCGAATCATGATAAATTTCCGTGGACTCTTACTTACAAAATGTGTACCCCCATTTTTCTGTCACGCCAACATCGAGTCTCCCGTCGAAACCCTAGGGTTCTACCGAGACAACTTTGTGAACTAAGTTATAAATGAAACTTTATAAAGGCAGCAATGATACAATGCACAAGTAAATTGAATTTTCTGATATTTATTAGGAGAAAATAGTGATTTAGGTACATAACTCACAATTATACATGTCGCAATACCAGCTAAATGCAGAGAACTTCAAAAGGGTAACTCCTGCAATTGTCTTCTTAGATAAACTGACGAATACCACTACAATATAGTTAAGGGCTTCTCTACGTACTGTCAAAACTGGCAACCCTGTTGACAGGTAAAGGTCGACAAGCGTGCAAATATTGACGTATATGCCAAAGGAGGCTTGCTTCGTCACGCCGCATTTGCATAAAGAGGGAAGATAATTTGATAAGTTGAAGCTTTGACCTTACAAGGCGTTTCTAGCTTACCCTATTTTTTCCCTGAGATAGTGAAATTTATAAAATCAACACTTGACAAAATAAATACCTCCTTTTTCTTTTACAGGAAATATTCCTTTTCTTGATGTTCGCTTGGTAAATTTATTGTATTATAGATCTAGGTAAGTTAATAACTTAAACAAAATTAATCTTATTTCATTGACTTTAGGTATAAAGTGAGGTAAAAAGTCATACTGGTTTGACTGGTGAAATATCATTACGATATCCGCAGGTTTGAACCCCGGCATGTACCAACGAATTTTTCGGAATTCGTGTACATTTAGTAATTTAAATAGGTAACACTATAGGCTGATGATGAAGGGAAACATCATGAGGATATCTTCACAGGAGAAATGTTCTCGTAGAAACGGTCTGTGGGAATATATAGAACTTTGGATTTCTCAGAGTTTGAAATCTTCAATACGTCGTAGGCTGGCGTGGTAATTATCTCCATAGCTTCCTTCAAGAAGAAACTTATGACCTGCAGTGGGTCAAGTGTTCATCAAGTTATGATGATGATGAACTGGTAATGGCTTCCATTTTGATAACCTTTTTAGGGTATTTCCCCTACGCTATTAACATCAATTTTCTCAAACATGATGCCATGCTACCATCCTAGTTTTATTCATACTTTTTTGGTCATTTCAGGGATTAATTCTCAACAAGTGTACACCTTGATTCAAGTTATATGTAAATAATAAATTTGCTTTTCTAAAACCCTTAAAGGGCTTACCCGGAAAATGATTTCCAAAACATCAGTAATTCCTGTCACACCGATCCGGGGATCTTTTTGTATAAATACATTCGATACTGCAAACGTGACATACATATGTACAAACTGAATCGACGCCTGTTTACTTGCATTCGTTATTTGCAAAATCGAATGGCCCTTCGGGGAAAATTATATGGAGATTGCGTGCGATTTTTCATGCGTGAATTTATAAATTCAGATTTGTATATTTCACTAGAAGCAATGATACTGTTACAAGATGTATGCAAGTTCAGTACAAATATGGAGTGTAGAGTGTATAAAAAAACTGAGCCGTCACAGGACGTTTGGCAGATGTGAAACATAGAAATTGTTGTGTATAAGCTATATGCCCAAAAGAACAAATTACGACAGGAATCAGCTATGACATAATGCAAAGATAAAGCGTTACAAATTTGTTCTATAAAATAATGTTTTTTTTTTATTTTATTACATAAATACAAAAATTGAATTAGGCGCAGGCGCGGTATGTTTGACGGCATTTATCAAAGGGTGCAAACAATTAGAATATTACTTTTATATAGATAAGTTTGCAAATGTTTTTAAGTATTTCATTAATAGTACAAAGTTTGTGTTTGGTGTCGCCACGTCGCCAAGCCAAATCAAGTTTAGGGAGCGCCTATAGATGTTTCACATCAAAACTGTCCGTTAAAATTGATGATATTATAAAGAAAAAGCTGAAATATCATTGTTCAAAATGCGTAAAATTAGGGCGACGGAGGTAACGTATTAAGGAGCCTCTGGCACCCAGGAAGATAGAGACAAAGAGACGGAAAATGAGGGAGAAGGCAATAGAAAGGTGGATGTATGACCTGGCGGACGCGTGCTATGGACGGGACGGTATACCATAGACGCCGTCCACCCGGTCCTGCGAGAATAGATAAATCGGGAGTGGAGCTCCCTGACATTTAGAATGCAGGTCGGTAGTATCTGCACCCTATTGCTCGCAAGGATCCGACCACCACATGCCACGAGTGCGGCGCTGATGAAGACACCGCGCACCACACTCTGCCCGAGTGTGTTGCGTGGGATGACAGTGACGCAACAGTTGCAACAGGGTTAGTTATTGTTCAATTATTTCAACGAGTTAACACTGAAACTGTTGCGAACACTTAAAAACAGCTAAACGTACCTATTATTAAATGCCACAATATTTTTATCACGCTTTATTACAGCTATTATTTTATTTATAAGATTATTTCGGACCATGCATTATCTTTGGTGTGGTAATTATGCCCATACCTTCCTTCAGGAATAGATGATGATAATGAGGACAAAAAAAGTATTTAAAACATTGCTTCTTCAAATGGGGCAAGAGAGAATTTCAGTAAAACCTAAAAGCGTTCGTGAAAAGGAAATCACGTTATATAATGTGAATAGGGGCCATAGAAACAGCGATTTGTGAATGAAATTATTAATAACAACAAAATGTAAACCATTACATATGCCAACGATAAAGATAACCTTTATAATGACCCTTTTTCGTGTTAAAATAATTGCGAATTTTTAATAGCAATGAAGATACAAAAAATGTTGAATGATTAAAAATATTGCTACACAAAGTGTTTTAAGGAGAGTGTTTTTATGGAATTCATTAGACTATACTCGCAACTAGCTGCCACTTCATCTTATCAACTTCAATTTCATTATAACTACGATAAATCCAAGCGAAGACACGGACTTATATTATATTTATATTTTGTTTGCTTTCTCTGTCGTATATGCATATGGTAAGAAATGTTTTTGATGTAACTAAATTTTATAGCTTCTTTGTGGTTAAAAACGGTTGTATTTATTATATTGTCAATATAACCAACAATCTTGTTTAAGCATCACCTATCGATCGATTCATCGAAATACATTATTAAATGTAAATGTTACTATCCGCAAATTTGTTTTAACGCCATCTATGCTATTTAACAAGTAATAATTATGTGGTAGTTTTATTAATACTAGTGGTCGTCCAATGAAATTAATTAAATAATAAAGAGGTTTACAAACTTTATTTCACGTTTTAAGTTATGGATATCTTCATCCGAACCGTGCAAAATATGTGAAATATAGAAATAGAGAAAATTGAATCGATGATGTCGTAGTAGATGTTCAGATACCACGTAGATGTACATAGGTCCGAATCCTCGTAACTGAGTCGGATCTTTCGGTGAAGGAAAACATTGTCATTTTGTGGGTGGTAGAGCCACACTGAAGCTATATCTGGTTTCTGCATGAATAGGTCGGCTCAACCATAATCTCACACAAAACCGACGTGAAGTACGTGCTTGCATTGTTGCGTTTCGTTCGATCAGTGTGAGTGCCAAAGAACTACATCCCCTCTCCCTTCCCGAACACGACTGCCCCTCCCCTTCCCCTACACCACTACCCCTCCCCCTGCTCCATCCACATGCTGGCAATTCACTTGTGACTTCCCTGGTGTTACTGGTGTTTATGGGATTGTTTAACTTCAGGTGAACCACTTGTTGGTTTGCCCCGTATGATATATAAAAAAAAATGTAGCTGTAGCATTGTGGTAGGACTCTTCTAGGTTCAACTGGCTAGCTACCACCCTCAAGTTGAAAATCTGTTGCCTAGCATCTGTTTCTGTATTTCGGATGCTGCATGTAAGAGCCAGCCTCAAGTTTAAGCATGTTTACCATCTTTGACCGCATCGTCATTTAGCTCGCTCAGTATAGTACCACGAAGTAAGTAACAGTGCATGCATTATTGCGATTCATTCGGTCAGTGAGAGCGCCGGAGACCCACCTTTCCTTCTCTATTCTCCCCCCCCCCTTTCCACACAAACACAGGTTGGCAACGCACTCGCAACCCCTCTGGTGTTGCTGGTGTCTATGGACGTTGCTGATCACTTAACAGCAAGTGGCCCACCTGCTCGTTTGCCTCCAATTATTTAAAAATAACTACTGAACAGATTTTCATGCGGTTTTCCCAAATTGATAAAGTGATTCATGAGGTAGGTTTAGGTATATAATTTGTCAAGTTTTTTAATTATCAGGGCGGGGTAAAGTCAACAACAATATAGACCGCGAAATCTATTTCCGTGTTCTTCATTTGGCGGGGGTATCGCTACAATACACATAACTGTAGTGGTAGAGCCACGCTGAAGTTATTATTGGTTTCAGCCTGAATGGGTCGGCTCGTCCGGGGTAGTAACACCCTCTCGCAGAAAACCGACGTGAAGTAACAGTGTTTACATTGTTGCGTTTCGTTCGGTCAGTGAGAGCGCCGGAGACCCATCTGCCCTCCCCCTATCTCTCCATTCCCCCAAACACAGGCTGGCAACGCACTTGCGACTCCTCTGGGGTTGCTAGTGTCTATGGACGGCGGTGATCGCTTAACAGCAGGTGACCCGAATGTTCACATGCTTCCTTTATGACATAAAAAAAAAACTTCATGATAATTATCAAATGCGCTCATAAAATCCTCGCATCTCATGGCCCATGAATTGATGTTAAAGCGTTTTTCTACACCATTTAGTCGAGATTGTAATGAATGATGTTTATTATTTAGTTATAATAATCAAGGGTGACCAAAATTTACGGAAATAATTATAGACTGTTATGTAGAGATTTATACATTCTTTGATTCATAGAATCAATATCTTCACGTTTATTAATGTATTATTAAATCAAGTTAAAGATGGTTACAATCAATCAATCAATATACAATCAAGTTATAATCCTTTAAAAACGAGAGTTCATTTTCAAAGGTCGCTAACGCACTTGCGACTCTCCTGGTGTTGCCTAAAGTCCTATGGACGGCGGTGATCACTTACCATCAGTTGACATACCTGTTCGTTTGCTGCCTATGATATAAAAAAGTTTATTCGATTAAATTGTATCCATTATAAAAATAATACATATTCAAATAATATGTATAATTTAACGTTCTACAACATTTTGACAAAATAGTGAAATATGCTAAAATAATATATGAAGCCGAAAAACTGATTTTTTAAAGCGAGATAAATTTATAATTGCGCGTCATAACATGATACGTAAGCATGACTGGTCGCATTGCGCTTACACGGTTTGCGTCATATTAGAGACGCATAGTATAGGGGTCTGTGTACATGTAATTTTGATGTTGGGTGCATAGAATAGGAGCCTTGATTGTGTAAAAAAACTATTTATTTCTTGATTTAACACAACGTATATACATGAACAAGCACATTTTGACACATTTCAACAGGAAGAGACAGTGTTACCACTTATCTAATACTAGCCTCTGCCCGCGACTTCGTTCGCGTGGAATAACTACACTAACACGCAGCAGTTCTCAAAAGGAAAAAAAACATACCGGTTTTGAAACATTATTCATCTGTGCTTCGCTCCTATTGGTCTTAGCGCAATGATATATAGCCTATAACCATTCTCGATGAATGAGCTATATACTATTGAAAGAATTATTCAAATCGGAGCAGTAGTTCCTGAGATTTCCCCTACAACGTCACAAACTCACAACGTCACAAACTTTACCTCTTTATAATATTAGTACAGAAGTACAGATTATACTGCCATATTATATCAACAATTGATATTGTGCGGTTCATCATACGTTTGACTGATAGACTTTACAATAAATATATAGTTATTGCTCTGAATGCAATATATATGAAAACCATACTAATGTTAATAATTTCAATAAACTAATTCTGAAATTAAATATTGTCATTGACATTATAATAAATATGAAAATTCAAAAGAGAACACATTTAATCATTTGTTTTGAGTTTTCTGTCGCAAATCCTTATGATTGCCACAATTTTTTTTTATTAATTTTTCCAAAGTGAATGGTGCTATTTATTTTATAAGAAAATATATTGAAATGTAAACGTCACTCGGGAATTCGATTGATCCCAAAATATATCATAAGCTCTTTCCTCTAGAATCAACTTGTATTAGCGTACGATGTCACACTTATTGGATGACTAACTTTTAGACAATAATCCGTGTCATCATCTAATAACTTATGAACGGATTATCCACCAAAATCATCAAAGTTTTGTCACTATACATGGATAAATCACCATCACGGGACTAGTCCTAATTCCCTCGGCCATTAGGGACGCATTATTGCCTTGTTTGCGACTTTCGCATGTCATCGCATCCATCAGTATCCTACGTTCATATTTTTGTAAAGGATAATTTATGGTGAATAATTAATTTAATATGAACATTGAACTCTGTAACACCATGGAAAGTAACTTGATGTATTTTATTTTTTTAAGTGACAGTCAATATGTCTGCTCCAAGCCTCGAACTCATTACTATAGATGTCTATACTGACACTAACAGCGTAATAATACTCGGAGTGCGTAAAATAGTCTATTTATTCATAACTCCATATATGGTATTTATACGGTCACGCGATATTTCTTTTTTTTTCGAGCTGACTACGCTATTCACCTAGCAAGGTCTTAACAGCTTCACCGGACTACTAAGGTGACGCTTAAGGAACTTAGACGATTTTATTTGACAACTAGCTCAAGGGTGCACGCCACACCTCGGCTTGGGCTGTTGCCTGATATATGCAATTCCCAATCTCTCTGAGCTAGCCTAAGCTAAACTAACTATTCATACATATATGAGTTGTTGAAACATATATGTGTACCAAGCTTACAAACCTCAAAAACTCTTATATATACTTCGTATCGGATAATATTCTAAACTATTTCAATTTGATAAGGAAACAAATTAAACCCTTCCACTTTCAAGTGTAAGCGTGTGTGCGTGCACGTGTGTGGAGGTGATATGTGTAATGTTGTTGCAGTGATGTAAGATTTTGTGTGAGTGAATCGCGCGAGCAACGTACTCAAGGGCTCCACGGCGAGGGAACCGACCTAGGCTTGAGCCGCTGCCGAGAGGGCCTAATCTGGTAGCGATATTTAATTTGTATGTTCAATCGTTTGATCGACATTTTATTTACAATATATATAAAAGTTTCAGCTATTCTGTCAAAGAGGATGACATACTCGGCAGCTACACCTGCTTGGTTATTGTAAAATTCAGGCTACTAGTTTCATCGACAACGAAGTTACAGGTGTCGAAAATGGCCTGAATTGCTTCGAGAAAAGGATACGGCCGTGCCCCTTTTCATGTAGATACAGTTACGTACATTGCCTGTCGCCCTAGTTATATGGGCGCCACCGTACAGTTTAATTAAAATTATATTTATTAAATACTTAGATTATCAGTCGCGTTCTAGCAATAAGTTAGATGAGTAAGGAGTGTCGCGTAACATCTTAAGACTTGAGACACCCAAGCCAACCTCACCTGCACGTGGTGCACCCTGCTGATCAACGAACGAGGCAATGGCGATAGCAGGGTGGTAGGATTTTACAGCCCGACTGGGTCGCAACACATGGTGTACATGGCGAAAAAGCCCGTCATAGTGACTCGCTTCTGCGCGTCGCGTTTCGGGATCAGTCTGTGCATATACAGTACCGGGTGACTTTCGTCATTATGGCCGGCATGACAGCGGCGACTGGCGATGGATAATCTGTCTCTCGGTGGTTGCCGATGTTTTTGGATTGTACTATGCTTAACATATGCAGTCACTACGTCGTGCTTCAATAAAAAAAAAGATTGCACAATAACACCATTGTAACAATTATCTTTACTAATATTATGAAGACGTAAAGTTTGTGAGTTTGTGACGTTGTAGGGTAGTTTGTTCGTTAGTAAACCAAGCCAAAGCTGGGGCGGGTAGCTAGTATATAATAAACTGAACAAATATTATACTTTGTATCGAACGGTAATATTTCATGTCACGAATGTGTACACAGGGCCGTGACGTTGACGCGAGTAAATATTGAGCCCTTCTAATATAGTGCTGTCTGTTTATCGATGATTATCACTGTAATCTTGTAGGCAATGTTATCGACTTTTGAAATAAAAACTGTTATGGGAGGCCGTTGAAATTTTTAATATTATTTTTTTGATGTGTAACATCTTTCCTATAAGCTACTGGATATCTTTTGTGGGAGTGAGTTTGAAAAAAGGATGGAAATGTGTTACAAGAAACTGAAGAATCGCGCGCTGTTTAATTTAACCAATGAGCTTGCGTGGTGGCGTAAAAATCAGCTATTTTACAACTGAATTAGATGTGCACCCATCTACAGTTACACAGTACTGTGTATAAAATCTGAAGTTATATTTATAGATGTAAACTATAATTGAAAAATAAAAATAATGGAATTTAAACTGTATTCCCTTTTGAATTTTTAAATTAATTATTGTATTGTAGCAACATCATTATGTATTTTATTGAATTGCATTATTATGTACCTGCGCACAGTGTAGTCTCAGCTGGCACACATGTAACACGCGTCTCTGAATAAAAGACTCAAAAGTGATCTTTGTTCTATTATATATTTAGGCATTAATTAGAGGCAGAACCTCTAAAGTATAAATTGTTTAAATTGTATATTATTTGTAAATTCAAAATTATTATCATTGGTCTCTCTGTCACATCTATTTTTACTTCAAACAATAGTTATATATAGTTTTTTATTCAATTTATTAATTAACCAAAGATTTGATGGACTGCACAATATTAGATGTACACAGACTACTATACTACGCGACGATAGTCTGACGCTAGCCACGCAAGCGCAGTACGATCGATCACGCTTACTAACGTGTCATGACACAAAAATATAAATTTTATCTTCTGCCCAAAAAATACTACACAACACGCCTGAAGTAGTTTTCTCTTCAGGAATATATCTATCTAATACCATTAAACGAGCAATTCTTGTATATTTTTATGTTTGTATATATTCAGAATCGCGGAAACGGCGTCATCTATTTCCGTGAAACTTAGAATGTAAGTAGTTTCGGGGACGATAAATCGACCAAGCTAGATTTTATTCATAGAAAACTTTTTTAACTAAAATTTCATGCAATGATAATATATAGCCAGAATATGAAGGCAAATTTCGCCGCTGATGTCAGAACAAAAATGCTCAGATGGAAATCGGTTGCTTCAAATATCCGTGTAACCCCAGTTCGAATCCGAGTGACAACAAAAAAGATCTTTTTTTTTGTACAAAATGCTAATTTTGTGAGTCAACCCTAAAAGTTTATTTTAATTTAATAATGTTTTTTAAAGAATCGAGCCAGGCTCGGTCGCCCAGGTACTTATTGGTAATCAAATGAAAGGAATTCATCGATAAAATAATTATATGGAAAATATAAACACGCAAGCACTATTATGACAATTTGTTAGCTGCCATTCAAAGGGGTAATATTATACGAGAGTAGGTTAGGTAAGTGATAGTGTATTAAGAAAGGGAATCAACTAACAACCATATTTTCATTTAGTGATGACCTTCTGAAACTACAGAGATCGTGTAATAACTAAGTAAATAAATTTAAAAGGGTCAAAGAAAACGTTCAGTTCCAGAGTTCTCTGGAACGAACTACCAGCTACAGTGTTCCCGGACTATTACAGTTTACCATCTTTCAAGAAACGAGCCTACTCCTTTCTTAAGGGCCGGCAACGCAACTGTGATTCTTCTCGTGTCTCACAACTTGTCGTGATCACTTACAATGAGGTGACCCGCATGTTCCTTTGCCATCAATAGTATATAAAAAAACGATCATTGAGGTGGTTTCAAATTTTTTTTATGTCTAGTCAACTAGCAGATGGGTCACCTGATGTTAAGTGATCACCGTCCATAGAGATACTTGCAACACCTGGGGAGTCACAAGTGCGTTGCCAGTTTGTATTGCGAGAGAGGGGAAGAGAAAGGCAAGTGGAGAGGGGGAGAGTTTAAGGAGAGGTGGGTCTCTGGCGCTCGCACTGACCGAACGAAACGCAACAATGCAAGCACCATTACTTGACATCGGTTTTCTGTGGGTACTACTCCAGACGAGCCAAACCATTCATGCTGAAACCAATAATAGCTTCAGCGTGGCTCTACCTTACGTTCATCTTTAATTATCGATCCTCAATATCATCAGCCCATAAGAGACCCACTTCAGAGCCATAAACCTCTTACCCGAAATTTCGGCAGAATCATCTCGCCAGCCTGCGACGTATTAGACGAGAAATCCACAGTTCTATATATTCCTACATATAGGAATATAAGATTTCCGCACAAAATTCCCTTCACCGTTAGCCTACAATGGTAATAATTTAAATTAATAATTGTATATGAATTAAAAAATACATTGTTACACGAAATAATAGGTCAATTTTATAACTTTACAGCTGACAATTTTATAATACACTAGCTTCTGCTCGCGAATTCGTCCGCGTTGACTTGTTAACGTTCATGCAGCACACGCAACGGAAGCTTTCAAAAGACAAATTTAAAATATTCTTTATTGGTGCTCCGGCCCCATTGGTGTTAGCGTGATGATATATAAACTCATAGAAGCTTAGTAAGAACTTCACACAAATTTATTCATTTGTATCTTCTGCCAGCGACTTCGTCCACGTGGAATAGTTACATTGGGACTAACGCTAACACGCAGCGGAAGCTCTCAAAAGGAAAAATATAATTTTGAAACATTCTTCATATATATATATATATATATATATATATATATAGCCTTCCTCGATAAATGAGCTATATAACACTGAAAGAATTTTTCAAATTAGACTAGTAGTTTCTGAGATTAACGCGTTCAAGCACACAAACTTTTCAGCTTTATAATACGAGTATAGAAGTATAAATGTAAATTACATCTGAACAACGACAACCTCAAATGCATTTAAACCGCAATTCATACAAATAATCAATAAATAACGAACATTCAATTTCACGGGGTTAGAATGGATTTACGGCTGTGGATTCGAATCATCCATCGTGTCAATTGGAGATCAGATATAGGGTTCACAATAGAATTGTAAAAACAACAATAATAATTTCTTCTTCGTTTTGTTTATTTTTGAGCTACGGAATTTTTGAAGTTATACTTCTTTTGGCGCGTTAGGGAGAAATGATGAGAGTAAATTTTACGATGAGCACACACACTGTCAGGAAAACCCGGATACCCTAAAGTTAGTACGATGCACGCGCACACCGTTACAAAAATCTGACACCTTTTTTTTAACGTGGGGAAATCCCTTATGGATACCCACCCTCTCGGGGGAGAGGATGGGTTATGTCCGGCTTGCACGGACTAAAACCCCACGGTGTACCTACAGACCGTAGTGTTGGGGCGGCAAGGGATCGAACTAAGCTATTCCCCTTAGATAGCCGCCCCAACGGTCCGCCAGGCGGAAGGTGGCCGCAGGGCTCCTACCTATAGAGAGGCAGCTGGGTACACACCAGCTGCCTCCCCTCGTCCGCCGAACCTATGCAATGAGGGGATGAGCCCCCCGACTACATCCCCTCAGGTTCGGTTACGGTGGCAGGAGGAGTTGGGCAAAACGCCGCCTCCTCCTGCCGGTCATCCGTTGGCGAAGACGGCCCCTGCGGGGGTCCGCCTCGCGGGCTCTCTCCGCCGCTTCCTTTTGCTAGAATCATCTACACTCTTAACTTAGTATTTTATAACTTGTTTGTATTTATGTATATTAAAACTTTCAGTGTATTATTTTTCTATTTTTCGTATCATTTTTTCTACAAACGTAGAATAAGGCGAAAGAAAAAATTTTTGAAAAGATTTTTATCTTGTTACGCCATAGAAGTATAACTTGTAACGAGTGTACATAGGTACACACACACTTTTTTATTTAAAATAATGTATATAAGATATTTCTAGGTCAGCCATATTCGCAACATTTAAAATTCGTTTTATATTTCTATTGTATATAGTGCAATTTAACGTTCTGCTTCTAAGACTTGTCGCTGTCAGCTTTACCCGTAGATTGTTGCTTACTAATCACTGTGTATCGCTTATCTCGTTTTGTATGACTGTTTTAATTGTAAATATAGGAAACAATACATATTTTCCCGCTTTATATTCTCACCCCGAATTCGAACTACGAATTCCAATAGACATGATCCGTAGCCGAGTCGCGCCACGTGCGTCACGGCGTACTACGCGCCGTGCATTGTGAACGTTGTTCGAGCAACAATTATACACTTATTAACATATTTGAAATCGCTATTATTGCTAATGAGATTATTCATGTTTTTCCTTTATTTTATTGTTCGACCATAACTTAGAGAACTAAAGAAAGTTAGAGATATTTTCGTGAGAGTTTTTTTTTGTTATATAAAATCGACAAAGGTATCTACTATAAGATGTGGGATCATGTGCTTGGAGAATTAAACATAAAAACCACCCAAAATAACTTTTATTCGCTCCCAATACAAAAGCCTTTTTTTTCTCGAACTGACTACGCTATTGACCTAGCAAGGTCTTAACAGCTTCACCGGACTACTAAGGCGAGCGCTTAAGGCACTCGGCCGATTTTATTTTGGCAACCAGCTCAAGGGTGCACGGTACACCTCGGCTTGGCTGTTGCCTGTTGCATGCAAAATCGCGACCTATCTTAGCTAACTATTCATATATGTATGAGTTGTTGAAACGTACATGTGTACCAAGCATATACGCCTCAACAACTCCTCAGTATATTTATTGTCGGAAAATTGGGAGTTTTTTTCAGTTTACAAAAGCCTTCTCATTTCTAATACACTCGTACGCTATCTGCCAATTACAACACAGACAATAATTTCATTTTACTCTTTCTAGCATTACGTTCCATTTCTCACTTAGATAAAACCTTTTTTATAATATATTGTGTGACGGTTGAACTCAGTCACACCTAATGGAAACTGAGGACGAGGCCTAAGATATAACGTATTCACTCAGTAAAAGCTCATTCACTATTCTTTTAAAGATCGCTTGATCATACATTTCACCAAAAACAGACGCAGGCAACGCATTCCACTTCTTCGCGGTTCTTATAATAAAATTAAATTAATTTATGTAAATTAATAATAATTGCCAAATGGTATATAAGCATACAACTTCAGAAAAGTTGCTCGTATTTTGATAATTCATTTTTTGTTGTGTTTGTAATTTGTCACGCCAAAATT
>JACEII010000171.1:762686-778423 GCA_014332785.1 Antheraea mylitta | reverse complement strand
AATTCATTTTTTGTTGTGTTTGTAATTTGTCACGCCAAAATTTTTATGAAAGAAAATGTTTGAAAAGGCAGGAGTACACACACACAAACTAACATAGGTACAAACATACACACATTAAAGATCAAACCAGAGCAACTATTAGATGATGCAATATACAGATGCAATATACATATTTGAAGGTGGTAGAGCCACGCTGAAGCTAATAGTGGCTTCAGTATGAATGTGTCGGCTCGTCCGGGATAGTATCGTCGTCTGACAAAAAACCGACGTGAAGTAACAGTGCTTGCATTGCTGCGTTTCGTTCGGTCAGTGAGAGCGCCGGAAGCCCACATCCATTTCCCCCTCCCCTACCCCACCCCATACACAGGCTGGCAAAGCACTTGCGACTCCACTGATGTTGCAAGTGTCTATAGATGGTGGTGATCACTTAAAATCAGGTGACCCACCTCTTCGTTTGCCTCCTTTGATATAAAAGAAAATTAGTAGTTTTTTTTCTCTGTTATATTATTCAGATTTATATGCGTGCACATCTATGCTTAAAAATATAAGAAATACTGTTTATTATAATCTATCTTATTCTCTCACACCTTAAATCCTATAGATGTATATATTTGTCTTTTCAATGGCGCTTTTTCGTTTCATCAATTTTCATATCATAACGGATATAAAAAAAATATCGCTTAAAAAATTAAAACTAATTTCACAGATATTGTTAAATCAACAAAAGCGTAATTCAAAATACATATTCTAATTTCTGAAACAGATAATATTACACGAGAGAGGACCCAACTCTAAAATATAAAGTTTTTGAATAAATTTCCATAGGACCGCAGACATTTTAAAATAAAAACCTATCTAGAAAAACAAGTTTTGCAGCGAGTGCTGTGTTTAAAAGTTTTATTAAACAGTGGGTTGTGTCACAAATGATTACTTTTTTAACTAGAGTTTAAATATTATTATCTTGCTTAAGAACTGGGTTGTTTTTTATTGAAGATCGATGAATTGTAAGCTCTGTACTTGATCGTGAGCACAAAGCACTTCTGAATTTAGCTTATTATCGAAATATCTAGAATTCATCCGCAGCCACCGATTTCATGCCGTCCTCCAAGATTTTCTGCAGCTTATTTCAAAACGCAACAAAATAAAGTCAATGTAATAGGTTTTATCACTATAAATTTAATGGTACAGAGTGTTTTCACCCTTGTTTGCTGGTTTGAAACCTGTCGAAGGATGATGAATAAAATATAAATATAGAAAAGACTCAAACTGGTATTTAATGTATAAAAATATGTGTGCACTGTACAAAGGTCGGAAGCGACCAGGCCGGTGTTTTGACAGAACATCGGTGTTGCCAATATTATTAAATTAATTAATTTACGTTGGTTCCCAACACAGAGATTGCAGCAATTGGCGGATAAACACCGATTATTTCGCACGTCTATGCGTTTTATCAAGGTGTGGGTTAGTATGCGGTGTTTTTGATTCACCCGTGTACAATTACCATATCTACCTGACACCAAAATAATATTTCATAGGAAAAAATGAAGTAGTACATTTTCCATTCCTTGGATTTTTGTAAATATGTGAAACTCATTTCGTTTAGGCATTGAATCCAAAAACTTCACATTTTCTCTATGGTAGGTATTTATATGTTTTAAACGCATAAGAAGATCTTGCAAGACTGTTGTATGCTAATACTGAAATGATCATTAACTGTAACACTAAAATATTATTTGAGAGCTGGTTTTTATGTCCTAAATATAGCGTTACTTGATTTCTTTCATTATTTCGAAGAATAGTATAAAATTTATATCAAATTAGCTTAAAAGATTATTTTTCGTTTCCTTGAATGCCTTAACCTGTACAAGTTTTGGACTCCTACAGATTAAGGATACACAATTTTTGTAGACAAGTTAATGAGGATGGTTGTAGACTATTCATAGTATCCTATGCACCTTACAGGTGGGGTAATTATGACACAAAATGTAGATTAAAAAGTCCATTAGGCTAGAACGAGGTGATACTACAGCGAGTTATGTAACACAGTGCAGGGTTTTGAGAAACGCGAGCGAAACAAGATTAAATACTATTAATCCCGAACTCAACTAGTGATATGTTTTTAAAGATAGCGGGCCCAGCGGATGTTGTTCTGCCTTAATAAAACAAAACCTAAAAGCCAACCGCCACCTACCGGGTCCAGTTGTGATCTAAACCATTTTTGAATCCACCAAAGTACACCAAAAAGTTTCAACAAAATATATCCGGTCGTTTAGGAGGAGTTCAGCCACATACATAAGATAGCAGAATTATCTATAAAGAGGATTTAAAACAGTACAGTACATATCGAATCAAAACTAGTTATAAAACAAATAAATGTAGACATGGATCTTCTCCAACAAGCAACTTGACACTACGTTGTTGTTAAATCATCATGCCGTAAATGGTTTAGAACATTGTAATCAGTAAGTTACGTTAACGAGAGATTATATTTAAATTGAAAGTTACTACTACTCATACAAGTTGGGAAAGTGCAACCCGCCGCAAAATTTCGAGAATATAAACTTCCATTTTGCTAAATTGACGTAAATAGAAACAAAGATTGCACGCCGCAAACAAACAAGCTGACTTGTGCAAATATTTATGTCAATGAAAGTTATGTACAGATTTTATTAGAGAGTCTTCGACCACGAACACCGAAGTACGACGAGTTTAAGTAAGTGGTTATAGTAAGTAAGAAGGCACACCTTTTACTCAGAGTTTGAGGAGGCTATGAAAAAATAGGACAAATAGGCAACGATAATGTCGCAGTGGAGCTTTACATGAAAACATATGAAAATAGTGAAGTACTTTAATGGAAATAGTAAAAACTTGAAGACCATCGACTGGACTTAATAACAAACTTGAGGAACTGATAAATGAGTCACTGACGACAATTTTTTTTTTAAAACGTTGCCTTTTTTATAATGACTTCGTCCGCGTGGAATGGTTACTTTGGGCAAACTCTAACACGCATCAGAAGGAAAGAAAGAAAACGATTTTGAAAATTTTTCATTGGTTCTCCGCTTCTATTGGTCTTAGCATGGGGTGGTGTGTGATATATATCCTATAGCCTTCCTCGATAAATGAGCTATCTAATACTGTAAAAATTTTTCATAGCGAACCAGTTGTTTCTGAACTTAGTGCATTTAATCAAACAAACAAACAAACCATTTAGCTTTATAATATTAGTATAGATAGGTTTTATCGATTGACTATAATCTCATCTGAAAACGCCAATTGTAGTTTGGCGACAGATTTTCTACATGAGGTTGGTAGTTAGCCAGGCGGGCTTAGAAAAATCCCTTTTTTAACTATAATTTCATCACAATGTAGGTGGTAGAGCCAGGCTGAAACTATTACTGGTTTCAGAATGAATGCTTTGACTCGCCCGGAGTACCACCCGACCCGATCCGTGAGAACGTCGGAGGCCAACTTCGCCGTCCCTCCTCCCCCTCCTCCCAAACAGAGGCTGTCAACGAACATGCGACGCCCCTGGTGTAGTTGGTGTCTATGAATAGCGGTGATCACTTAACATCAGGTGACTCACCTTTCGTTTGCCTCCTATGATATAAAATGAAAATATTTCCTTTATTAAAAACTCTGACTCAGTGGCTAAGATTCGAAAATATATCCATCGACGCAGTTTCTAAACGTGCTATCAACTAAACTATTATTGCTTCAAATCTCCTCCACATTTCAACTATGTGAACATGCAATTTATTGAACGTTTATCTGAAAGCACGTATTATTTTAAATGAAATTAACTTTCAGTTTATTTATTTAATTCATAAAATTCAATGTTCGACCAAAATCTCATCTCATCATTTAAAACTTTTTAGGCGCATTGCGTGTTTTTTTTTTGTCAGCAGACACCTATAATTTCGCGTCATAACAAGGTAAAAGTGTGACCAACCGTATTGCGTTTGCTCGGCTCGCGTCAGGCTAATGACGCGTAGCATACGGAACCGTGTACGTATAATATTCATATTTTGCAGCTCAGCATATGTTTGATTGATTAATACACTGTATGAAGTGTATATAGTTATGGCTCCGAGCGCTAATATATATGAAAATCCCACAAATTATGGAATTTAAATAATTCGGACTATAATTATTTTAAAAATTCAAAAGAGAACATTATATTGACTCGACTCGGCGGTTATTTTATGGATTACGTTTTACAAAAAAACATCGGTTACTTTTATGTTCACTTTTTATAAACAGTTACTATGTATTTTTTATGTTAAAAGTGGACATTTAGGTGGCTTTATAAGTTAGGTGTTTTTCAAATAGCAAACATTTAGTTTTTACTAAAAAATATTTCGGCAAGGCACAATTCCCGAGCGTAACAGGGCAATTGGATTCAGTTTTGATTTGAATACCATTTGGACATCTTCCAATAGAACACACCGGGTCGCTATTCTTAAAATGTCGTATAAAATAGAATGTCGTTTAAATAAGAAATGGCTGAGAGGCGGCGAGGTGGGTGCAATGCCATTTACTCAAAGAGTCCATAGAAATCGTAAACCAGCTAGTTCACTGTCCTTGTATTATTTAAAAGTTTGCTCTTAATAACACAATTTTAAAGTAATACCTCTTTAATCATGATACTAGGAAAAAATACATAGTGGTGGAAATTGTTGTAAAAATATCGATATTATAGGAGTTAGAAACGGAACTTACCGGGTCGTTGGCTGGTTCTCTGCTTCCACCACAAATTACAATACTATTTGTAGCGATTAATACTGTCCCGGTAGTTCTTACACTGATTAAATTGGAAATCACTGGACACAAATATACATCACTGCTACAACACTACACGATTACCCCCACAAACGTGCGCTCCTACACGCTTACACATGTAACTGGAAGAGTTTACTTTTTCCCTTATCGAACTGAAAAACTCTCAATTTTCCGATAATAAATATATAGAGTTGTTGAGGCGTGTATGCTTGGTACAGATATACGTTTCAACAACTCATACATATATGAATAGTTAGCAAGGTTAGCTAAGATAGGTCGCTAGGTTAGCTAAGATAGGTCGCGATTTTGCATGTAACAGGCAACAGCCAAGCCGAGGTGTGCATTGCACCCTTGAGCTGGTTGCCAAAATAAAATCGGCTGAGTACCTTAAGCGCTCGCCTTAGTAGTCCGGTGAAGCTGTTAAGACCTTAATGGGTCAATAGCGTAGACATTTCGAAAAAAAAAAAAAGAAATCACTGGATATGATAATGCGTGCGTAATATTGCGTGCGATAGCGTGTGTTCTCGCGGAAGCGGTTTAGAGTAGAGTAGGTGGTGCGAGCGGCGTATTTTTTGTTCCGTTCCTTTTTGGAGAGGAAGGAGTTGAAATAGAATACATAGATAAAATAGCGTGCGAAAGTATAGATAAAATATGCGGAAACGGGAAGAGAAAATAATATATACTAGAAATAATAGATGGCGTTACCACATAGCCTTTGCTAATTTGTTTATTCATGTATATATAATCTATGTATACATAATCATGATGATAATAAAGGTATTTTGTAATAATGTAAGGGGGTCGATTTGAAAAATTCTGTCAGTGTTTTATAGCTCATTTATCGAGGAAGGTTATATCTCATTACGCTAAGACTAATAGAAGCGGAGTACCAATGAAGAATGTGTCAAAATAGTTTTTTTTTCCTTTTGAGAGCGCTTGCTGCGTGTTAGTTAGTTAGTGTTAGCCCATAGTGACTATTCCACGCGAACGAAGTCGCGGGCAGATGCTATTTTTAGGCATAATAGAAAATATACTTACGATCTATTCCATAATATACTACATGCTAAAGAAATATCCCGACCGTTCTAGAATGTTCTACCATTAACGCTTCAATTATTTTCCGTTTGTGGCCTAGACGGCACCTGTGTGCACATGTGTATGTGGTTTTAATACAAGCTTACACCTTCAATTATTAAATAATATTTCTTAAATATATTAATTTAGTGTGAAAAGCCGTCTGTAGTTGTTAATGGTTAAGGATGAAAGGCAAAATAATCAAATGTTAAAGAAACGAAAAGAGAACTCCCAGTAATATCACAAACGGCATTCTCTTACACTGGACAGCAACATCTGGATAGCAACATCAGGGAAGTCGCAAGAACGTTTCCAGCCCTAACACAGGCTGAAAAGAGAGCGGAGGAAGAGAGATGAGGGAGGGGTCCAGGGAAGAGGAGGTGGGCCTCCGGCATTCTCATTGACAGCACGGAACGCAACAATGCAAGCACTTTTACTTTAGCTCGTTGTTTCAGTGGGTCCGGTGGTAGTACCCTGGGCGAGCCGACCCATTCATGCTGAAACCAGTAAGAGCTTCAGCGTGGCTCTACTACGTACAAAACTACAAAATGCTCTAATGTAGATATAATTATCGGAAACAGCACATTTTCTAGAAGCAATGTAACTTATGTCCTTTTTTGTACGCGTTACAACGTGTATTACAAGTGTGTCACAAGTTGTCTATATAACGGACATACAAAATTTCATTATGCCCATTTGAGTCGTTAAAGCCTAAAGCATAGCAAAGAAACAAGCTCCCTTTCACAATTATATGAATAGTTAGGATTTACGATATGTACTTTGCATACTTTTATTAGACACAGTGAACTATCTCTCCTCTCTTACCAATGTTGATGTTGCGTCGACGAAAGCTACCCAGCAACAGTTACAGAATTATTTGCATTAATGACTGCGTTTTAAACCCATACTTAGTGAAAACCTATACTCATAATACAACATTAAACATGAAATTTGTACAGAAAAAATATTTAAGAAAAAATAATCTACGGGTTAAAAAAACGTCTTAATTCTAATGTCTCCAATACGTTTTCTGTATATATTGCAACTGAAGTCAATTGTAAACCATTTTTTTTTCATTATATAAGTATTAAATTTACTGTTTTAATGGAACTAAATACATATTTGTCATTAAAACAAAAATATATACTTTTATTGAGAATTAATACATGGCGCTAATTATACCGTTTTAAGCATTGATATAGGGCTTTTATATATCAAAGGTTTTAATAGTTTTGAATATTTGAGATATGACAGGGAGAAACATAAATAATGGTCACATACGTATACGTGTTACGTTTGTTTATCTGATTTTGAAACATAATTTCGCAAATCTGACTCGATCTTTTCGATAGGCGAAGAGTAAACCTGATTGTTGGCGTAGTGACGCACAATACGAACTTTGCACTATTAACTCAAAAACATTTGCAACCCTATCTGTATTAACATAATATTCAAATTGTTATGTAGGCCACTTGTTCTATTAATGTTACGCGGCACGCGCTGACGACTTAGCCGCCGTTTGATAAATGCCGTCAAAAACACCGTCTCTGTGCCTGGTTGAATAGTTTATTAAAAATGAATATTTATGTAATAAAATAAACTAACAGTCATTATTTTATTGAAAATGTTTGTAAAATGTTTATCTTCTCATTATGCCTTAGGTGATTCCTATTCTTTTATGCATAAAAACCTATATAAAACAGTTTTGATGTTTCACATCAACCAGGCGTTCCGTGACGGCTCAATTTTTCTTATTAACAGTTTACCCATGCGTGTTCTTGAGTTTCTCTTGACATGGAGTTCTCTATTTTTATTGCTGCCTCTATGTCCTCTACAAAAGAAGTAATTACTTGGTAGAGACGATCGCTGATTATTGTGGCTGTCGCGAGCTTAGTAGAGAGGAGTGCCTCGTAATAGACGAGTTCAAAAACCTTCTGTATCTTGAGAAATACTTTTGGATTAGGTACATTTAATAGCAACAGTACAGTTCTTGTGCTAACCAAAATTGCAAACTTCTGTCACCCAGATATTATTGTTCAGTCAGGTGTTATTGATTATAGTAATGATTACCATCTTCATCTTTACCTGGTTAGGCTTATTTTAAACAATAAATTATATTTTTTATTTTTTATCACGATGGGTCAAATGCGAAACGCTTTTAGGGAGTCACAACACAGATATCGAATTATCTGTCACTTATTATCGAGGCCGGCGTCTGCCTCAAAGGTTTCGATTGAAAAAAAAAACTGAAGAAAAAAGTGTTCAATGGAACAGTCTATTCCTATGACATTTTTATTATTTTATAATTTTTTTATTTCATAAATTTCTGTTCACTTTTTATATTATTAATCAGATCTATGCCACGGTTTTCCTAGTGTTCTTTTCGCACATTTATTTCATTTCTCTTAACGTATTAAAAAAAACCATTTTTTAGTTTCAGGTAGGATATTGGAATCTCATGTAGTGGATTTTATATTTTAAGAAAAGTTTATATGTATATCGAATGTGAAAAAGAACTAAACTACTCGATTGAGTTCGAATGCCATATTATTACTAGGTACCTACTCGGTAATGGCAATAGTAATAAGCTTCTAGAAGATTGGTAGCCAAAACAAAATTAAAAGATACATTTTATACGGTAACTAACTCAGTACCCATGACTTATAGAGCCACGCTGAAGCCATTATTGGTTTCAGCATGAATGGGTCGGCTTGTCCGGGGTAGCACCACCCTCTCTCAGAAAACCGACGTGAAGTAACAGTGCTTGCATTGTTGCGTTTCGTTGGGTCAGTGAGAGCGCTGGAGATCCATCTCCCCTCACCTCTCCTCTCCTTTCCCTTCTCCCTTTCTATCCTTTCTTTCAAACACAGGCTGGCAACGCACTTGCGACTCCTCTGGGGTTGCTAGTGTGTATGGACGACGGTGATCGCTTAACAACAGGTGAACCGCATGTTCGTTTGCCTCCTATATGATATAAAAAAAATGAAACTATTTTTAATTCAAATCCAATTTCTATGTCTGGGGATTAGCTTTATTGTAGATTTGATTGATAAAAAACGTATTACAAAGTTGTTAACAAGTGTAATTGCTATATTTTTTCTATAGGCGTTTACTTTAAGTTTGATATATTGTTACTGCGTATGTTAGAGTTTATAGAATAATAAAATAGAAGTTAAAAGAAGGTATAATGTTCATATAACATTAAGTGGTCACCATTCATCGGCCATTGTAATTAATAATAGATGTGCCGGCGACTCTACTTGCCTGACTTACAAAATCAGTATTTCATTGTCTTAAACAAGCTAGCATAGTAAATAATAACTTGTTATACAATTAAGCTAATATACAACTTTTAAGTAGCCAATAGATTAATTAAGTTTGTATATAATTTTTTAGAGGAATTATAACTATGGTCAAATAGGTGGTAGAGCAACGCCTAAGCTAACTAATTTCAGCATGTTTCAGCTCGCTCCCGATACTACCACTCGACCAACAAAAACACCGACATGAAATATCAGTGCTTGCATTGTTGCGTTTCGTTTGGTCAGTGAGAGCGCCGGAGACCCACCTACCCCCTCTCCCCTTTCCCGCCAATACAAGTTGGCAACGCACTTGCGACTCCTCTGGTGTTGCTAATATCTATAGAATGTGGTGATCAGTTAAGATCAGGTGACCCACCTGTTCGATTTCCTCCTATATTACAAGAAAGGGATCGAGCTAACTAATATTATAAATACGATTGTGCGTTTATTTGTAACGCTTTGATACGTAAACTGCGGAACGTATCTTGATAAAATGTTACATACACATGGCCAGAGATATAGGAACATATAAGATACTGTATATGAAGACAAAATATACTAATTTAGAGGGAGCAAACACAAGTAATTTATAAAGTCACAAAGGCAGACCCAGTCGCTGACGGTCGGTTGTTCATTATATTTCTTACGTAAAATTTAATATCAAATAAGAATTCTTCTTACCCATATCTCACCTAAATAAAATCGGAACAATGTGTTTTCCCCTTCCACTCTCCCATGTCAGATGTCATCTCAGTATTAACACTTTCTTCTGCTTTTTCTTCTTTTGGCTGCGCAGAAGCATTTGGTAGTGTTCATGTTTTGTTTCAATCAAGATTACAACATATTTTACACATTGGCTCCCTTGTTACAACTTTCCAGGGAGTTTTTGAGGCATCTCAGAATTCATGGTCCGTGGTATTATTTTCCATTAATTCCACTTATGCACAATAACCAAACTGTATTACGTAAAACACCAACAATTTTATAAAATACTAGCTGACCCGTGCAACTTCGTTTGCACCAAATTGGTTATCACGCGAAAAAAATTGTTTTTTTTTTTTTTATTGTAGCACGGCAAAATGCCTGCACTATGCCTGATGGTATCCACAGTATAATCCAAAAACAATAGCGACCACCGAGTGACACACTATACATCGCTGGTTGCCACTATCATGCCGGCCTACAGAAAGCTGGATATGCACAGGCTGATCCCGAAACGCGACGCGCAGAAGCGAGTCACTATTACGGAGTTTTTCTCCATGTACATGGTGGTTGTGACCCAGTCAGGCTGTAAAGCCCTACCACCCCGCAAATAAAACTGATATCAGATTGCAGCCACAACTACCATTTCCAATTGTGAATCCAAACTATCCACGGATTCACTCAAACATATACCCAGATTACATGTTTTTTTTTTTTAAATAAGCCTAGTACCTACCCGTTCGTAGCGTCATGTACCAGGATCAATTAAAATAAAAACTAACCTACATAAAACTGAATAAACATCTCTACCACTTACTTTATCATAACTATCTTCAACTTGTATTAAACCTTTTTATACTCCATTGTATTAAAGAAAAATATATGAACACCGTATCGAAGCGTCAAACATCTCGTCGAAAGCGTCAAATGTCACTTGCTTGAAACTATTGTCTAAGAGTTATAAACTGTTTTGAAAACGTATTTGAAATATATTTCCAATATATTTTTATAAATAATCTCTGTACCACTCACAACATAGTACCTATCACCTTCAAACCAAGCCAGTTTTATACATCAGGTTCAATCCCTCGGTAGGGATCCCTTGAGTGCGTTGCTTGCGCGATACCGTGTGACACACAAATATACATCACTGTTACAACACTACAAGTTCACCCCCACACACGTGCACGCCTACACGCTTACACATGAAAGTGGAAGGGTTTACTTTTTCCCTTATCGAACTGAAAAACTCTCAATTTTCTGATAATAAATATATGCAGGAGTTGTTGAGGCGTGTATGCTTGGTACACTTATACGTTTCAACAACTCATACATATATGAATAGTTAGTTAGGTTAGTTAAGATAGGTCGCGATTTTGCATGTAACAGGCAACAGCTAAGCCGAGGTGTGCCGTGCACCCTTGAGATGGTTGCCAAAATAAAACCGGCTGAGTGCCTTAAGCGCTCGCCTTAGTAGTCCAGTAACTTATATACGTATATAAGTTATTGAAACATGCATGTGTATCAAGCATGCGTGCCTCAACAACTCCTATATGTATTTTGTGTAGGAAAAATTCCTCTAAACTATATAGGATAGGGTAGGATAACGAAAAATAGGGGTAGAACTCTTGTGTCACTGTATTGTGTGAGCAGCGTACTCAAGGGCTCCACGCCGAGGGAACAGATCTAGGCTTGAGCCGTTGCCGAGGAGGGCCTAATTTAGTGTGCGGAAGCGAAATTTACTCCCAGACCACGACGGCGTGATCTGCGGTTATGCGGGTGTGGGCGAGAACACGCTCTGTTTGAAGAAACAGGCTGGTATTGATCGCTCGCTGACGTGATTGAATCAGGAGGGTCGGTAAAAATGTGTCGTGGTCGTCTTCTATACTGCGCAGTGTTAGGTACGGGTTCATCGTTCGCGGCAGATACCACTAACGGGCTGGAATGATTCGCGGCTTTTTCGAAATAACTACCTGTAAGTGATTTTATATACGCTCAGATAGAAAGCATCTCCAGGTCCTGTGGAGATCCTTATTCCGGACGTACCATGGGGCACCGGTGATTTTACGTAGGGCTCGGTTCTGGAGAACCTGCAACTTTTGAATACGATTTTGCGCATGTGCAAAGACCGAACAACTTTACGTCATAATCGGACGGATGCAAGTTTTATATAAAGTGACTTTATGTCTGGGGGACATTTTTCTCTTACGACAAAGCAAATGATAGAAACAACCCAAGACCATACGGCTTTGTTTCGCACTCTTTCTGTGTGTGAATTGAAATTTAAGTGTTTATTTAAAGTGACACCGAGATATTTCACCTCGCCGGCCCAAGGTCTTTTGGTTTCGTATAGCCTGATGGTCGACGACGCATATATTTAAGATGGCGTCAATCCCAAGTCATACGTTTACGTTTATCGTTGTATATGGTGGTCAATAATGTTTAATAAAATGAAATTTGTTCTTTGCTATGAAAAAAAATAATTGGTTTGAAATTTATTATTGGAACGAAGTTCCTTACGGCAGGCTTAAAGGAGATAGGGATTTTGCGCGACCGAACTGAAAAAAATGTGATAGTAAAACCGTAATGAAAAGTGCATAGAATAAAAGAGTTAAATGAGACGTGCGCAGGCGCGACAGTCGTATACACAAGCGAGTAGTGTATAATACCTTTCTCTTTCTCCTTTTTTGTAATTATTTCTATTTCTATGTAATTTTATGTTGTCAAACAAAAATAAAGAGACATATTTTGTTATTTTAATTGATAATTTGAATTACGATTACATAAAATTGGGCACCATTTTTTTTTTTTTTGCAAATAGTGTCGATTCTACATTAGCCGAAGGAACTTCGTTCCTACCTGGTTTCCCACGACACCACATTCTTTTTTTTATTTATAAAATATATCAGCGGGTATATATATGATTGTTTATAAAAAATTTGTCTGACTGTTTAATTGCCTTTAAAAGTTACTGAAAAAAATGTTCCTAAACCTATTATTGATTAATCATAAAGCAAAATTAATTAACTCAAAATGCCTATTAAAAATATAACGTTAACCTGCTACCAAGTGTCCTAAATTCTGTCTATTGATATATTGATAATTTCTGTAGGTGGTAGAGCCACGCTGAGGCTATTACTGGTTTCAGCATGAATGGGTCGGCTCGTTCGGGCTAATACTGCCCTCTCACAGAAAACCGACGTGACATAACAGTGCTTGCATTGTAGTGTTTCGTTCGGTCAGTAAGAGTGCCGGAGGCCCATCTCTCTTGCCCTTTCCCTCTTTCCCTTTCCTTACCCTCCCCCATATACAGGTTGGAAACGCACTTGCAAATCCCCTGGTGTTGCTAGTGTCTATAGACGGTGGTGGTCACTAAACATCACGTGACCCACCTGTCGTTTGCCTCTTATGATACAAAAAATATATATTCATATATTAAAGAATCAGGTACTCTAAAATTCTTGTTCTTCCAACGTTGCCGGCTCTTGTACTAAGGTGTCGCAAAAAAGTCTAGTTACGTTAACTAAAAATTTTTACTTTTCGTTATCCTGGAGAACCCCTTGCGTTTTATGGGACAAAAACTATCCTGGATGTAGCCTTGTAATATCAGTTATCACTGTGTTAAGTTTCGTTAAAATTGGTTCAGTACTTTCAGAGTAATACGGGCTTAGATTCTAGACTTTAATCCGTTATCCTGAAGAACCTTTTGAGTTTTATGGGACAAAAAGTACATTTGATGTAATCTCGTTATATTAGGTATCACTATGTCAAGTTTCGTCAAGATTGGTTCAGTACTTTCAGAGTGATGCGTGTGCATAGGGACAGACAGACAGACAGACAGACAGACAGACAGAAAGACAGACAGACAGACAGACAAAAATTGTAAAAAGATTATTTTTGGCTTCTATATCGATAACATAGTCTACCCTGATTAAAATTTTCAAAAAATATTTAATGTACAGATTTCGACTTGTTACAGTTTTATTATAGTATAGATAGATAGAGTCAAATAACACAAGATTATGAATAATATATAAAATTCACTACATGGCAGACCAAAATAAAATCCTGCCAAAAACTCTATTCACATTTTTTATACAAATATTATATTTCACGCAATCCATACCTTTTTCGATCTTCCTTAACTCTTATATTCGTCCACCATCATACTTGAAAACAGATAGGTCGCCATTTTTACACAATACAGACGACAGCCCAAGCCGAGGTGTACCGTGCACCCTTGAGTTAGTCGCCCAAACATCCCAAATCGGCTGAGTGCCTTCAACGCTCGCTTCAGTAGTTCAGTGAAGCTGTAAAGACCTTTCCAGGTCAACAGAGTTTTCATTCGAAAAAAAAAATGCTAACCTATTACTCCTCAACTTTTCTCTCTCTGGTACTATTTTCAAACTTCCTCTTCTATAGTCATTCTTAATCACTTCATTACACAACGCATCTATTTTAACACAGTAAAAGAGTTTAACTTTAGCTATGAAAAATTGTTTTTACGCCTTTATAATTCCACTACTGGAAATCTTATCACGTAAATAATAAAACTAAATCTATGTGACTCCTTTTAGACCATTTTGCAAGATTTATGTCATAACATCCAAGCTAATAAAGGGATCCGAGTTGATCCATAATTCACCATCTCATTAACAATGGACCGGCAATTTTTCGCTCTCACAATTACTTCTTTACGAGTACAAAGCGGCTGACGGGGGCGTAAACATTTTATGACAAACGTATCTCGTGTCGATATAGGAAACAGAATTCCTATCGATAGAAATTTTAAAAACTTTGGAAGGTGGTAGAGCCAAGTTGAAGCTATGACTGGTTTTAGCATGAAGAGGGACGGCACACACGGGATAGTACCACCCTCTCCCAGAATACTGACGTGAAGTAAGAGTGCTTGAATTGTTGTGTATCGTTCGGTCAATGAAACGACGGAGGACCACCTCCCCTCTACAAAAATAAAGAAAAATACATTTCTCATGTTCATTTTTGCTCATTTTATTTTCCTTCACTGTGAGCCTATAGTGATACTAATAAAACTCGTAAATGTATGCGAATACTAAAAAATAGTACACACCGGGGTTCGAACCTGAGAACAACCGATTAATATTCAGGCATGTTCACGGGGTGAGAATGATGCGCAGGGTACGTCAGCGCCAAAAGCATCCTCAATGGTATCAATAGATGGGACAGCCCCATACTGGGACTTTGGATACGCCTACACACTGTGGCGTTATCAAAATAATTAGTTCATGTTCATTATAAATGTAAGTAGTCAAGTTTACGGGAGCGATTTTTATAAAAAAAAAAAACTTTATTTTCTTATTTAATTAATTACAGAAGTTGATTTAATTAATACTACAAATGGTTGCTCTGGTCAAAAGCAGATGTCCAGAACGAATGAATTCTTATTCTACTTAACCTAACATGTTAACTGTTTGTTCCCACGAGTTATGTGGACGCTAGTCAGAATTGTGCTGCTTACACAGCATTTTCATGCGAACGCGTTGTTATCATTTGCCCTGGCAACCGCATGACTAAGTATTAACACAATTTCTAAGTTGTGTGTATACCAACCAAATGGACTGTTGTCTGCAATAAAACATTTTTGATTTTGATTTGATTTGATGAATATTCTGAATTCTGAATAACATTGTTTTCAATAACTAACCAGTTCATAGAAAAAGTAATTATATCGATAGCAATTAATCTCTATCGATAGCGATCTCACATTCGAACACGTAATAGACGCACTAAACTGTTTTACAGTTGAATAGAATTGTAAAATCATATTTACAACTGCAAGTGAGTTATAAATTTTTATAAGCAACTGTTTTATTTCGTTCCAGAGAATCTCACTTTGGA
>JACEII010000171.1:720930-757686 GCA_014332785.1 Antheraea mylitta | reverse complement strand
GCGTTCTGTAAAAGTCATTTTTTCAGTAATATGTGATAACAAATCTCGAAAGAGAATCGATTTTGTTATCACTTCCGCTCGCAATGGCCCCTGGGATTATCTCCTTGATGTTATTGTTTCCAATGTAAATAAAAGTCCGAGGAAATTGGGTGGAATAAGATTTTATGTTATAGGAACCCATAAAAAACCTGTTTAGGTCCTAACTGTTTTAGACTTCAAATGCTTCTGAATTGCGAATTGGAAAATAGATCATAGAACACGTACGTAACCGACTTGATATAATATAAAATTAAAATTCATAATAACAAATAAATAAAAAGTGACTGTATACTTATGACCACAAGATAGACGTGACAACTTAGATAAATACATTATAGTTTATACAGACTTATCAAAATTTATATGTACGTAAATAATAATAATATTCTAATACTCAATGTACATATACTTGAAATATTAATACATTAGTTTTATACAAAACATACATGTCGAGGCAGGGATAAAATGGTGTCCAAGTAGCAGTATGACGTCATTCATAGTGATGTCATTGTTATTATTTGAACAATTAATCCACCATAAACAATCGAATAACACGTTAACTGATACCTTCTTATCCTATCCTATATAGTACAGAGGAATTTTTCCGACGCAAAATTCATATAGGAGTTATTGACGCACGCTTGCTTGGTACACATGCATGTTTCAATAACTCATATACGTATATCTAGATAGCTTAGCTCAGAAAGGTCGCGATTTTTGCACAAAATAGTCGACAGCCCAAGTCAAGGTATGCCGTGCATCCTTAAGTTAGTCACCCAAGTATTCCAAATCGGCTGAGTGCCTTCAGCGCTCGCCTCGGTAGTTCAGTGAAGCTGTAAAGACCTTTCCGGGTCAAAAGCGTTGTCATTTCGAACAAAAAGAGAAACGTTAACTGGTAGAGAAACTCTACACTGATCATAGTTACGACGAGTTATATATAGATGTGACTAGCCCAACTAGCATCTAGTCGTGGGTCGCCTTTTAAGGCATCAAGATACAAAAACAGCCGATACCTCCAACCAATGGCGATTCACTTCGAGGTAAATAATGAACCGCCGACAACTTAAACCAATAGCGTTTGAGGTCATTAGTAACACCCCCGCCATAGTCAATAGCGCGGTATCACAGGTCAATAGTGGTTCCCCGATATACATAACATTATATAAATAACTATTTAGAAAAAAAAAAGGAATTGTAACTGAATTTAAATTGTAACAAATATAATAGTGATATAAAAAAAATAGTTCAACGATATGCATAGCGTAAAATAAATAACAGAAATTAAACGTTACAAATATTTAAATTATGGCATGTTATTGCTACAAAGGCGCACAATTCAGCATGTGCTGGCTTCAACCATTGCAAGTGAACCCAGCACTGATTTTCAATTGTATCGGAATTATGCACTTCTACATTGGAATTGAGTAAACACGATTCAGTGTCACTGGCTCCACCGTGATGGTTCATTTTCGGTCACTGTTCAATGTGCCTAAAAACGTTTTCTCATCAATAATCTGAGACATATCGCTCTCATCCGTATCAGTAATTATGCTTATCTTCATAATACAGACCCTAAAATAAAGGCTGGAATAAAAAAAAGCACTGAAGCAATTACATTAAGTTTTAATTATGGCTTCCAATGAAATTTGTTAAAATAAGGTGAGGACAATAAAAAAACATGGCTGTCCTGACACATACTACGGTGTTTCATTTCATTTTACAGGTTTCTCTTAGGGTTCCGTGGCGGAATTCTAATTCCATAATACATGAGAGGGATATTAGTTCACTTTTAACATAAAACAGTTTGCGAACAAGTTAAGGGGTGTAAGGGGTGTCGAGTAACATCTTAAAACTTGAGACACCCAAGCCAACCTCACCTGCACGTGGTGCACCCTGCTAATCAACGAACGAGGCAATGGCGATAGCGGGGTGGTAGGGTTTTACAGCCCGACTGGGTCGCAACCACCATGTACATGGCGAAAAAGCCCGTCATAGTGACTCGCTTCTGCGCGTCGCGTTTCGGGATCAGCCTGTGCATATCCAGTACCGGATGACTTTCGTCATTATGGCCGGCATGACAGCGGCGAGCAGCGATGGATAATTTGTCTTTCGGTGGTCGCCACTGTTTTTGGATTGTATTATGCTTACCATCAGGCATAGAGCAGTCACGTTGTCGTGCTTCAATAAAAAAAAAAAAGTTCCATACTGTAAAGTGATAAAACTTGTTAAAAAAAAAAAGTTGAGTCAGAGATAATTACTAAAGAGAGAAGTGAAAACTGAAAACAATGGAATAATTGCGCACTTTACTGAATTATATAAATTTCATAATTTGTAAAGTGAAATTATAGAGTCCATACATTAGTCTGGTTTTTAAATTTATTAGCACGGGGAGCTAATTGTATACATTTTGTTGCGAATCAATATATTTTATATTTATTTAGTCATTAGTTATTTAGTATTTAAATATTTTATAAACAGTCTTCATCGTATATGCGGTAGAGCACACATAGATAATCACGATGTTATTACAAAAAAGTTAAGTACGTAATGAGTATTTAATTTTAAAAAAAAATTGGGTACTTTCGTATTAAATACACCGTGCTCGAATGATGAATGAATACTTGATTCAATACACATTTAACTTTTCTTGTAATAATACGGCCAATATCTTTGCGATGTTATAAAGCCTATACTTGGCATATTAAGTCTCAATTGTTGACAATGCGAATTGTTAGCCTTTGCAAAGAATCACTTGTAAACAATTTGACCAAGACTAATGACATCAATTAAATGAAACAATAATGATGGAATTACCACGACATTAATAAGTGTAAAGATAAAGAAAGTAGATGTGTACAGAACCATTTACAAAATTAAATTTTAAATCATCCAATTTGTCGAGTAATCCGCGTGGCAAGTCGACCGTCCCACGACATATCTCGATTTAAATTAAAACGAGACGAGGTGATGAATTTGAAATGTTCTCACTCGATATGACGAAAACAAGAATGGAGGGTCCGCGGGCCCCTGGGGTCTCGTATTAACTATACCCTTTTATTCTAAACAGGACTGTTGACGGTATTTGATCGTAAATATGTGGTAGGGTTAACCTACACCTGTTTGAATAACTACAACCGTTGCAATACTGACAAAAGTTTAAAAATATAGGCTCTACTGGAATCATCCGCTCTTGTAAGCCGCAATTATGTTAATAGATGTCGCTGTGTAATTTCTTCATGTAGGTGTATCGCGGTGTCAAGTTATTCATCACGTGTATCACAACACTCTTTATGTACTTTATATTCATTTTTATCACCCTCTCAATGCGTTAAGGTCCTGAAGGCATCCTGAACTTTGAAAATATATTCTAAAACTAGCATCTGCTTGCAACTTCATCCCGTGGAATAGTTAACTTTGGGCTCACGCTAACTCGTAGCGGAAGTTCTCAAAAGGAAAATAATATTTTAAAACATTCATTATTACTCCGTTCCTATTGATCTTAGCCTGATGATATATAGTCTATAGCTTTCACTTTAACACTGAAGAATTTTTCAAATCAGACTAGTGTTCAGTAGTTTCTAATATTAGCGCCTTCAACCAAATCAAGAAACAAACTCTCAAGCTTCATAATATTAGTGTATCACTTCGAAAAAAGGGCGCGAAATGTAGTCAGCTATTCCTATCACTGAAAACATCACCAGAATCGGATCAGTAGTTTTGCAGGTTATCTTTACAGAGTACGTTATATAGATAGAGCTATCAGTCTCTGTTTCAAATGAGCACGTAACGTTACAATTCAGAATATCTGCGAACTAAATAATATACTAGCCTCTGCTCGCGACTTCGTTCGCGTGGAATTTGGGCTAACGCTAATACGCAGCGGAAGCTCTCAAGAGGAAATAACAAAACGATTTTTAAACATTCTTCATTGGTGCTCTGTTGCTATTGGTCTCAGCGTTATGATATATAGCCTATAACCATCCTCGATAAATTAGCTATATAACATTGAAATATTTTTTTTAATGGGAACAATAGTTCCTGAGATTATCCCCTACAACGTCACGTCAAAAACTTTACATCTTTATAACATTAGTATAGATGTAACTAAGTATGTATAGAACGATCCTGCGTAAGATATTAATCATTTACTATGAAAATATATTCATTCGGTTTTAAAATTAAATGTATTTCTTATAGAAATAAATGAACGTTTTCTCAAAAAGAAATAGATGAATACAAACAATCAAACTGAACCTTTATATACCCGATTAGGCCTCCCACGGCAGCGGCTCAAGCCTAGGTTCGATCCCTCGGTAGGGAGCCCTTGAGTGCGTTGCTTGCGCGATACGGTGACACATAAATATACATCACCGCTACAACACTACACGATCACCCCCACACACGTGCACGCTACACGCTTACACATGAAAGTGGAAGGGTTTACTTTTTTTTCCCTTATCGAACTGAAAAACTCAATTTTCCGATAACAGATATATGGAGGAGTTGTTGAGGCGTGTATGTTTGGTACACATATACGTTTTAACAACTCATACATATATGAATAGTTAGCTAGGTTAGCTAAGATAGGTCGCGACTTTTGCATGCAACAGGCAACAGCCAAGCCGAGGTGTGCCGTGCACCCTTGAGCTGGTTGCCAAAATAAAATCGGCTGAGTGCCTTAAGCGCTCGCCTTAATAGTCCGATGAAGCTGTTAAGACCTTGCTGGGCCAATAGCGTAGTCATTTCGAAAAAAAAAAATTAACCTTTATAGTAAGATATACATTTATTTTAATAAAATAATACTAGGGTACATATTTTACGTCAACAAACTAAAATGTTGTTAGACGAGAAAATAACAAAGGATCTAAAATTATATAAGAGCGCCATCTAGTTATATACGTAATAACAAAACCAACAACAACGGAGGTACAAATACCATGATTACCACCTGCAAACGTATACATAGACTATATTTTTTTATTATATACAGGTAAAAAATAAAACAAATATTTAATAAACTCAATCATTTAATTGTAGTTAACATTAAATCACAGACATTTCTAGTTTATTATTTCTTAAATATAAATATACAAATAATAATAAAATTTAGACATTTTTTAACGTGAAACATCTATAGACGCACCTAAACCTGATTGTTGGCTTGGCGCGACGTGGCGACGCAAAACACGAACTTTGCACTATTAACGGAATACTCAAAAACATTTGCAACCCTGTTATATAAACATAAGATTCAAATTCATTTGTCGGCCACTTGTACCACACTTGTACCACCACACTTGTACCACCACAATAGTACCATAGTACCATATACCATAAAACCGATTTTGAAAATTCATTTATCAATAGGAAGCCATGTTATTTTTGAGTATAATATACCCGGAAAATTGAAAAGACTTTCTGTGGAAGTCGGATTTGCAAAATACGTCGGTGAGAAAACGGTTGAACGAGATTGTTTCTTCGAACGCTGCCTTAACGATGAGAGATATATGATTGAGTTCTAGAAAAAAGATGTGGAGCTGGATAATGTCTACAAAAAAGTCATCGATATTAGCACAAAAATATTGAATACTTGCATTAAAAGGTTACGTTTTTAATGCACCGCGCTCGCTTAATGTTCGACATCTTGCTCTTTTGTCTCGCTTTGGTTAGGTTAGGTTAGACTTGGGGAAACACGAACTTGGCTTGGGCGAACGCGATGCATTTTGTACGAAAACCTTCTTAAAGTAGATATTCAATACGTATTTAAGTTTTTTGTAATAACACCGCATATGTCTAACTTTTATATTTAAGTCACAAAAAGTAGTTTTTAATAAATGTTTACAGCTCAACGAAGTGGGCACGGGTCAGCTAGTATAAAATAATTCAATTCAATTCATAAAAGTATGCAATTTTTCATCAATATTTTCTTATGACCTTATCACGTAAAATTATCATCCGTAAACCGACTTTACAGACAACCACTTTTATTTAATTTTTCTTCTATTTTTAAAATATACCGTTTAAATACTAAACAACGCAGAGGAAATTCTCAGCTATATCTATACTAATATTATAAAGAGGTAGTTTGTGAGTCTGTGATGTTGTAGGGGATAATCTCAGGAACTATTGGTCCAATTTGAATAATTCTTTCAGTGTTCGATAGCTCATTTATCGAGAATGGTTATAGGTTATCATCACGCTAATACCAATAGGAGCGGAGCACCAATGAAGAATGTTTAAAAATCTGGGTTTTTCCCTCTTGAGAGCTTCCGCTGCGTGTTAGCGTTAATCCAAAGTAATTAACGAACGAAGTCGCGAGCAGAGGTTAGTATTTTATAGAATCACATGTTAACTATAGGGAAGATATTAGTGAATTTAGCTTTAAATTTATATAGATTGATTTATCGCCTTCATAAATCTTCTGAATACGACATCCGCAACGTTAGTTATTCTGAGGTCAAATAGCTATATTGAATTGATGAATAATAGAATCAATATGTAAATATAAAGGTCATGGAAAAATGAACCACAATGCTGTTTTTTTTATGTCATAGGTGGCAACCGAACTCGTGAGTCACCTGATATTAAGTGATCACCGCCGTCCATAGACACCAGAAACACCAGAGGAGTTGCAAGTGCGTTGTCTGTGCTTAGAGGAATGGGGAATGGGGGAAGGGAGATAAGAGGGAAGTGGGAAGGAAAGGACAAGTGAGAGGAAGGGAGAGGTGAACCACCGGCACTCTGACCGAACGAAACGCAATAATCCAAGCACTGTTACTTCACGTCGGTTTTCTGTGAGAGGGTGGTACTTTCCCGGACGAGCCGACCTATTCATGCTGAAACCAGATTCAACGTGGCTTTACCACCTACAAGCTAGTGAAATACATATTTTAGAATATATTAAAACATTTTCATGGACTCATTTACCGAACCACGTGAGACTAATAAGCCGTTATACGATCTCCAGATGTTTAATTGACTTCGAAATTGCTGGCAATACGCTTAAAGCGTTATTCCGTGGTAACTCGCCACATAAAATAACCGCAAGCCAACTGTGACCTCGTCCGTGGTAATAAAAACCTTTATTGCGGTTTCTTGTTTCAATAATTCCAATTCTAATTACTGTTTGTTTGAATTCCATTATTATCAGAGGTTAGTGTAGTCCAATTTAGTTTTAATTTTACCAAATAACTCAGTGCCTAACCTCCTTGGACCTCAATTGACATACTTTCGAACAATTGAAAGAGCCAGTGATTACAGTGAAGAAAAACATCGAGATAAAATCATTGCATGGTGATGGCTTACAAAATAAGTCAGTACCTAAACTGTTTGGACAATGTTTGGCATATTTCGAATCCAACCATAGCTTTCGCTGAAGCAAAACATCGTATTTTTAATAGTAGCATGGCAAAGTGATTGTACTATGCCTGATGGTAAGCACAGTGCAACCCAAAAACCACAGCGACTGCCAATAGTTCAGTGAAGCTGTAAAGACCTTTCCAGGTAAAGAGCGTTCTCAATTGGAAAAAAAAAACGGCGACTGCCGAGAGATATGTCATCTTTCGTCGACCACCGCTGTCATGCCGGCCTGCGTAAATGCCTCTTTACGTTATCTATGCTCAGCACCATAGCATGTTGGTAGGGCTTTTACGGTGGCTGGCTACAACCCTCAAGGTAAAAAGCTGACTCCTAACACTTGTGTTTAGATAGCTGCACTTGAGAGCTATTCTCTTCAAGTTTAGCGTGTTTACCATCTTGGAGCACATCGCCATTTAAAATAAAATGGGACTGTGATCAACGCTGCAACCTACGCAATATAGAAAAAAGGCCTATTTTTATAAGCCCTCGTCAGAGTTACTACAGTGTAAAAAGGTAAGCGAAATCTAAGATCGATCACTACAGCCCATCGTCAGTCGTTGTTATGCCGACCTACAAGTATCTTAGCATTTGGAATACTTGGTTGATCCCAGTACATTTGGATGATAGTAGGGAACTAGTCAAGTACTGCTTTAGTAAGTAAGATAAGAAATATAGTTAAGTATATTAGCAGTAATGTCTTGCTCATTGTATAAGCTGTAGTACACTTAAAACGGAAACGAAATTGGAAAAAAGATGGGGATCAAGAGTCTGCAGACAAATCACCACTCTACTAAAGTACTGGATATAAGTAGCATTTTTTATATAGATTAGTTGTGGACAGCTCTAACAATTTTTAAGCCTAAACTGTTTTAAGGTAAAATTTGTTATCAGTATATTAAATGATTAACAATAATTATGTCATATATACCTACTTTCAATGATCTGATAATTTATTATCTGATATTATAATTCATAAGCTATTATTAATTGTAGTTCTTCATATGTCATATACATATATATTGCTTATGTTAACTACAAATTCCATACATGGCTAATAGAAAGTATTAAAGTTTGGGCTGTTTAATGCGAGATCTTTTGCTACCGGCGAGTTCTTACTTACGATACTTTGATTTTGCTGCATGTAATTCACGACTCAATATTAAATTTATTACAACAAACAATATAGTTTCGAATTAAGTAGCGCTATTTTTAATTCTTGTATATTGTCCGAAATACCGTATTTATCTTCTTTTCAAATTTATGGAACATTAAAAGCTCTTTTACTATTTTTTAAAATTCATCTATGTTTTTTTCAATGCGTATCCTTCATAAAAGTTATTAATAAAAGTTCTTGGTAAACAGAAGACATATTATGTCACACAGAATGTCATACAAAACTGCATAATGAAGTCCTAATTCTAACAACTATGTGACTTAAATATTTCAAGTGGTAGAAAATCGCTATTTCCCTTTAGTATATTTATGTTACTTCAACCATTTAACAAAGTTTTTATATTATTGGTGGTACCCGGATGACATAAAATGGACGGATGCAACCAGAAAGATTTTGACCAAAGAGAATAGTTATAAAATATGCTACTTATATAAAAACAACAGGAAGGTGACGACTATTGTGATGATAATTTTGCACAAATAAACATTGTAAATTTAAAAACGATAAACGGTGTCAATGCGGCTTCTTATGACACTTCAACTCTTGAATTACTGTCAATAATTATAAGGATATACATCAATTTGGGAGAAGTCACGCGGAACTCCGAATAAAAAACGTAAGATTCATTTAATGTATTCAATAAAGCAAGAAATCTATAAACCTTCAGAACTTGTAATTTATTTATTGTAAGATGAATGAATTATTGTAAATGTTGAGCTTCAGGTGAGAAATAATATTTTTGTAGGAATCTATATATATCTGAATTTAATATATAATGATGTATATTATAGTTGTGTATTCATAGCAACGTTGTATGGCTTATTGCAATGCACGTGTAGGTTGAAAAAGAACAACTTGTCGCCCTGTGAATTTTTATAGTACGTTCCGACAACTGTACTCGACAGCTTGCCCTCTAACCTTAACATGTTACGATTTTAGGCTACATAGTTACTGAGTTAAATTGCGGCCAAACACCTTTAAAAAACATTTGAGCAATATTCTCTTGGTACCCACCAACTAGCTGAGTTAACAATGAAATTATACCAGTTGGTGTTTGAAATCCTCAAAATACCTTTTTTTTTTTCGAAATGACTACGCTATTGACCCAGCAAGGTCTTAACAGCTTCACCGGACTATTAAGGCGAGAGCTTAAGGCACTCAGCCGATTTTATTTTGGCAACCAGCTCAAGGGTGCGCGGCACACCTCGGCTTGGCTGTTGCCTGTTGCATGCAAAATCGCGACCTATCTTAGCTAACCTAGCTAACTATTCATACATGTATGAGTTGTTGAAATGTGTACAAAGCATACACGCCTCAACAACTCCTCCATATATTTATTATCGGAAAATTGAGAGTTTTTTAGTTCGATAAGAGAAAAAAAAGTAAACCTTTCCACTTTCATGTGTAAGCATGTCGGTGTGCACGTGTGTGGGGGTGATCGTGTAGTGTTGTAGCAATGATGTATATTTGTGTGTCACCATATCGCACAAGCAACGAACTCAAGGGCTCCCTACCGAGGGATCGAACCTAGGCTTGAGCCGCTGCCGTGGGTGGCCTAATCGGGTAATCAAAATACCGTGAATCTGATGTAATACTCAGACCTCGATCTTCTCTTAGACAAAGATCTCGTTTAGGATCATCTACACCCGGTTTTTTAAACCTGTAACAAATCATATCTCACAAAGATCCATCAAAACTTACAACAATGTTGTATCAACAGCCATTCTCGACTACCTTTTTAGCTATCAAACGCATAACTAAAATCGAGATCACGATTGACGACGAAAACACCATTAAACGACAAAGCCATCGTCCGAATTTATTTGCTTAATAACGGATGTGTATATTTCATTTTCCGATTTCAATCCCGCCTTGCCTCTATAATAAGGAAACTCGTTATGCGTGCCTAAATAATAAATACCAGGCTTACGGAAATCAGTGTCTAATCCTATATAATTGGTGATCGAATTGTTGAAGCACTTGGCAAACCGTGCGTCCTGGACAGAATCGCAGGTTATGGCTATAAATTTCTTTGGATGTTCCACAGCAAGCCACCAGTAGAATATAGCTCTCAAGTGACTACAAATCACTAAGCAGGGTATATAAGGAATGTCGCTTGGTTGGAATTCGCCTCCGTTGACGTACACGTCGACGTGTCCTAGAGGTTCAGCTATCCCGAAACCGTCTATATTCGTATGGATAACGTCAACATGTAATGCATCCGTCGGGGAGATTTTATATTCTGGAGGGAGGTTTCTAAAACACGGTCCTGCTGGGTCAAGGCCTGTTAATCTCCAGGGTCTCTTGCCAGTTCTCTCGTAGAAGTGCTTGGCCGCATACGCTACGACATACGCTCCGAGACTAGCTCCGACTAGCTCTAGATTATCCGCAGACAAGCCTTGCTCTGTCAACTTGACTAGGAAATCTCCCATTTTCTTACCTATGATTCTGGTTAAGCGAACTGATCTGTGAACAATAATATATTTCATTATCTACTAGTTACTATTGTATTTTGAAATACAATAAACAAACTTAAATATACAATAAGAGGAGTAATCCAATCTATGGGTAAAGATATTTTTGTTATTTGAACTTCAGGTTTATCTTTATCAATGTAACGTTGTTACTATTTCTAGCTTTTGGTAACATTGAAAAAGGAATTGTGTAATTATAATATTATTATTATGTAATAATATTATAAATGTGAAATCTCCATATAACATTGTAACCGGAATTGCAGATATTGATCCAAAAGATATTGTTTCTGGCAGCGTTACCCAGATCGCATTGTTTTTTTTTTTAATTCATCTACCAGACAGACATTGGATTGAAGCATTTACATACATATAAAAATAGCTTCAGCATATTTACGTAATGATTTCCGTAACATAATAAATAAGAACTTAATCTACTTATCAGTTATAATCAAAAGAGTATTTTTAAACCCAAACGACCTCTAATAAGATTAATCACTGTTGAAAATACCAAGTTTTTGTTTGCGATTTTGTTAAGTAAAAAAAAGGAATCCATTCTAATTATAAAATAAAGCATAACAGTTGGTCTTCCTACAGATATAATTATTCTTTGAGACATCCTGCATAGCTTTTACCAGGGGCTCCTTAAAAATTGTCTAAAAATAATGTCCAAGATTAACAACATTGCATTAATAATCCTGGTAATATAAAGGACTCGTCTGAATCTTTGCAAAACCTATCATAAAAACGAAAATTGATACAAATATCAATATTAACATTCTCGTACGTGTGAAGTATGTATGCCATTTATTATATACTATGCATTACGTGCTACCTACTGACGTGGAAGAATCCAATAATATAACCATAGCCTATAACAATAAAACACTAATAACTCTTGGTTAACTTGACCATTTACAATTGCATGTTGGATTTTATGGCAGAGTAGTATATTTAATTTTCTCACTGGAATAATATTCCGAGGTATTATTATATATATTGGTATGTTTATTGTGGTCGTGTGGTGTTCAGAACAATAATAATAGTAATTAGGAAGTGGTAGATAAACCGTTACGTAAATTGGAACAAAAAATAGGTCGTCTCAATTTACTATATACAAAAGTTATAAATAAGGCTAGAATTAAAATGTGTCCAAAATGAGAATAGATGATATTGTAAAGAGTGATCGTTACTCATTAATCTGTTGCTAAGAACAGACGTTAGCTGTTTAATTGTTTATTTTATACATTTTGCCACATACTAGAGTAATTTAATGATGTGTACCAAAATTAATATTTACACTACACAAAATGGGAAGCATTAAAAATATTCTCGGTATTAGTATTTAGGCTGCTAATATCTTTATTAATACTATTTTATTGACAGGGAATTAAAACATGGAAGTGGATGTTCTAACACAGTTATCTGTTTGATGGCAAACAGTGTTAGAATTAAATAGATTAGTGTCACCTCAAATATCAAACTTGCAAAAATCTTAAACGTAAAGAAGCGGGTCCATATTGAAATAAATATTAAGACTTCACGAGTACTTCCCATGATCATTTCGATATATATACATAGTCCTTGCTACTGTTTTACTATTTCTTTTTCCATCTTATTATTGGCTTAGAATAACGAGGTGTGAAAAACCAAGCAAGCTAAACTGTTCCAGGCGGTGAATAAAATCCATTTTATTGAATTGTATGGCTACATAGAGTATGCATCTTTTTTATATCGTAGAAGGCAAACGAAGAAGTGGGTCACCTGATAAGTGATCACCACCGTCCATAGACACTAGAAACACTAGAGGAGTCGAAAGTGAGTTGCCAGACTGTGTTGGTGGAGAAGGGGTAGGGGAAGGAGATGAGAGGGAAGGGAGAGGGAGTGAGGTGGGCCTCCGGCGCTTTCACTGACTGAACGAAACGCAACTATGCAAGCACTGTTATTCCACGTCAGTTTTCTGTGAGAGGGTGATACTAAGTCTTTTATTATCGTCGATTGATATTGTCGCTGCGAGTTTTAATTTATGTGGAACAGTGCAACGGAGACAAAAAAATAGTTTTTCTTTATCAGAACGCGAGGAGCACTTGCAGGGGAATGAGAGGTATACTTCCTACACCCTAAATAGATCCTATGTTTAGTTTTTACCAAATATATAGCTGTTCAGAACCAATTAGACCATAATTCTCATTTAATCTACATTATAATATATACAAACAGCTACGATAATTTGAATCTTACTTGGGATATATTTGGGTGAAAAAGATAATAGTTTCTGTCATGAATACATTATATCCTCGCTTCGCGTAAGCAGTTCCAATCGCCTGCGAGTGTGGAAACACTGAACTGTCCAAGAAACCGACTGCATACAGTACTGTTCTTTTATTTTTTACATCTGAAAAAAAAAATAGAAACATGATTATTTACTCGTATTTATTAACAAATTTACGTCAAATCTCGATTACACCAAAATTATTAAAATATAATGTAGTTATTATTAACCAAACAACCATACTATTGACTAGAACCGGAAGCCGTAACAAAGTAAAAAGTGTTGGGCTCATTTCTACTACATTTCTTATTGTCAAACGTTCCTGAGTCGATTCTGTATGGAAACATTTTTAAATACCTCTTAATTATTTTTCTAATTACATTCAGAGAATAATTCTAATAGCCATATATAGCTGACGAAACCCAATTTCTAAGATAGATATTTAATGTATTTACGAATTAAAGAGAAGTTGACTAATATTTTGCGGTGAGAAATAATATAAATGAGAATTAGTAATTAGTGGTAATTATGTATTAAATCATGTCAATGGACGGAAACTACACCTCTATAATCCCTTTTTGTATATTTATAATGGCTAATATTACTTGAGATGACGTGCGTGATAAAATAATAATATAGTTTTTATGAAGTGAAAACTTTTTCAGGTATTTTTTTGGCAAGAGATGACTTATAATTTCGCATTACTGACCGTATTGTGCTAGCATGGCTTACATCAGACTAGCAATGGGTAGCATATCGGCCTATGTAAATGTAATATTAATATTTTTTACTGAGATTGTGCAGCTCATCGTATGTTTGATGGAGTAATAAATTGTATCAAAAATAATTATTATTCGGAGTGCCACCGATGACCTACATGAAAATCCGACTAATGTTGATAATTTCAAAAGGTATACAAATTATGAATTACAATAATTCAGATTATAATTATTAAAAAAAAAAACAAATTGTTTTGAGTTTTCTTTTCTGTGGGCAGTCCTTATGACTGTCTCGATTTATTTTAATTGGGCCTTTATAGTTTCACTTTTTTGAGCAAGCTCTAAGGATATTCAGCCGTAGGGCCCCGGCTTGGGTAGGGTCCTTGCGTAGACTATCATGTATCGAACTAAGCTATTCATGTAAGCTAACTATACATATTTGCGTTGGTGAGATACATATACGTATCTTCATGTATATCTTAGAAGCGCATACATGTATTTTGAGTCTGACAATTTGAGTTAAGACTGAGTAGCCAAAAAAAGTAAAAAAATGTTTAAATTATTTTTAACAACAAGCTCTTATACAATTGCGCTAGGAAGCCTAAAATCCTTCTACAACATATGTATCTACTGTGTCTACACACGTGGTTGATCTGTTGTGAGGTAATTACATCGCCGAATGTCACGCGTATTTATAGGCTTACTTCGAGAGCGCTGACACGAATTAATCGTGACGTAACATCCGGGCGAGAGTCAATTGATTGAATTTTAATGTGCCGTAACTAATTGTTTTATTATAAACTAAATACAGAATGACAACTTAAATATAGTTAGTATTATTATATCATGTTATTTAATATTCGAATTGAATATTTAACTTCAGACTAGGGGTGGTCCATTAATGTCGTTATAAAATGTATTTTCTGCATTCAGTACATACCTATACTCTTATCCTTGGAAACAACCCTAGGAGCTGACTCCACTGGTACTGATTTCCTCGTGATCATTCCATTCGATTCAATTTTATGGATGGTTAATTGCAGTTCGGGTAACATTTTTGCGCTGATGGTCGCGTTCTTCGTTGATCCCGGGCCTGAAAGTAGAGCAGTTTTAAGCAATGATGGTTTAGCCGACAGCGTTTTGAGACACTGTGTCGATCGACTTAGATTCAAACGTTTGGGACTGAGTCAGAACTGTTAGTGGTGAAAAACATCGCAACGAAACCAAAGGGATGGGGTGTAAGGGGTGTCGAGTAACATCTTAAGACTTGAGACACCCAAGCCAACCTCACCTGCACGTGGTGCACCCTGCTGATCAACGAACGAGGTAATGGCGATAGCGGGGTGGTAGGGTTATACAGTCCGACTGGGTCGCAATCACCATGTACATGGCGAAAAAGCCCGTCATAGTGACTCGCTTTTGCGTGTCGCGTTTCGGGATCAGCCTGTGCATATCCAGTACCAGGTGACTTTCGTCATTATGGCCGGCATGACAGCGGCGACCGATGATGGATGATCTGTCTCTCGATGGTCGCCACTGTTTTTGGATTGTACTATGCTTACCATCAGGTATAGTGCAGTTACTTTGTCGTGCTACAATAAAAAAAAAGCATGGTCGTAAGGCGTTATTCAGCGATAAATTGACAGCGTAAAACATTGTACAGAAAATAAATCTTTATATATTAAATATCTACTCAATAATGAATACAAGTGATTTAAACTATGTAACTATTTGATAAAATAGAACAAACAATTAAGAACCTATAATAAGTAAAAAAAAAATCTTTCTGTATATAAATGCTAACTCATGAGGATTTTATATGTAACTACCAATATAGCTATAGCAAATATTTATAGCATAAATATGGAGAACAGTATTTGTTGTACTTTAATCTATAGATATCAATTGAAGACAAAAAAAAATGAAACGTGTATGTCAAAAAAAAAATAATAGATAGCGTTACGTTGTTTGAAAACACACCCATTGAAAATAATTCGAATATCATATCTCATAGACCTTGAAAGAAATCTGTAATGTTGGTTCAGACTTCAAGTTCAAATTCAGTTGGCAAACAAGTATAGACGTATTTCGTCAGTTACGATTGACAGCCAGCCCCTTTCTATATTTAGGTTATAACCATTTTAGACCACATCCACTTTTAATATTAGGGAAAAAGCTATTATGCATAAAAACCAGCTTTTTATTTAATCGTGTGGTTAAATAGAGTATCCATCTTATATTATACTAGCGGTCTCGGCAGACGTTGTCCTACCCTGATAATAAAAAAACTTACAAGTCACAAGCCGCGCTACCTACCGGGTTCAATTGTGTATTCAATTCTGTAGGTGGTAGAGCCCCGCTGAAGCTATTTTTGGTTTCAGCATGAATGGGTCGGCTCCTCCGGGGTAGTACCACCCCTCTCACAGATAACCAACGTGAAATAACAGTGCTTGCATTGTTGTGTTTCGTTTGGTAAGTGAGAGAGTCGGAGGCCCACGTCCCTTCCTCTTTCCTTCTTTCCCTTTCTTTCCCCTCCCCTTCTCCCATATACAGGCTGGCAACGCACTTGCGACGTCCCTGATGTCGCTAGTGTGTATGGACGGCGGTGATCACTTAGCATCACGTGACCCACCAGTTCGTTTGCCTCATATGATATAAAAAAAAACAATTGTGAATCTAAACTATTCTCGGATCCTCTGAACGACGCACGCAAAATTGCTGCAAAATCGGTACAGCCGTTTAGGAGGAGTTCAGTGAACATACACACGTACAGAAGAAGTATATATATAAAAATTATCTATATATATTATATTATCTTCCATTGATTGATTACTCTGTTTGTTGCTGCGAGGATCAATTAATCTTTTTTTATTATATCATAGGAGGTAAACAAAAAACGAACAGGCGAGTCGCCTGATGTTAAATGATCACCGCCGTCCATAAACACTAGAAACACCAGGGGAGTCGTAAGTGCGATGCTAGCCTGTGTAGTTAGGGAGAGAGAAGGGAAGAAGAAGGGAGAGTGGGAAGAGGGCGAGAGAGGAGTGGTGGGTCTCTAGCGCTCTTCATGACCGAACGGAACGCAACAAAGCAAGCACTGTTACTTCACGTCGGCTTGCTGTGGGTCGCGTGGTACTACCCCTGACGAGTCGATCTATTTATGCTGAAACCAGCAATAGCTTCAGCGTGGCTCTACCAACTAGAAAAACAAATGTGGAACACGCAGCAACTAAAAATTATGAATTCTTTATCAGCACCCAGGGACCACGTGCAGATGTATGAGAGATACACTTCCTGCTGATGGTAGTCATCCCAACCCCAAAATAGTAAAAACAGTTTATATTAAAACTTTGGAAAAAGAAAGTAGGTGGTAGAGCCACGCTGAAGCTATTACTGGCTTCACTATGAATGGGTCGGCTCGCCCGGAGTAGTACCACCCTCTCACAGAAAACCGACGTGAAGTAACAATGCTTGCATTGTTACGCTTCGTTCGGTCAGTGAGAATGCCGGAGGCCCACCTCTGCTCACCTTCCCCATCTCCTCTTCCCTTCCCCCCAAACCCCAACACAGGCTAGCAAATCACTTGCGACTCCACTGGTTTTGCCATTGTCTATCGACGATGGTGATCACTTAACATCAGGTGACCCACCTGTTCGTTTGCCTCCTATAATATAAAAAAAGAATCGAATTTCACTTAACCATCCTATATAGTTCAAGCTTGGACAAAAACTGTTAGCTAAATACACTTACAGTCAGGTATAAGTCCAGCTGGATACCCCACTATTGGTTTCGGTGCGTACGTCCCCGCATTTACAGCGCTGATTATGACAACCCATGTCAAAGCAATCGCTGATAACGTCGCCATGTTTCTGTTAACAAATACAATTTATTAATGTCATAGTCATCTTTCTTAAATTAATAAACAATGTGGCTATTGCTTGATGGTAGTAGCTCTTAAGTTGTTCACTTATGGAGGAGCCGTAACAGTGATTCTGGCAGAATTGCACAAGTCCTTGAAGTTTGAGACGTATTTGTGTTCGGTGGTTCGTCAGAACCGGTTCAGAATTCGAAACACTGGAATAACTGTGCTCTCTTTTGAATATCTAAATGAAATATCCTGTGAATTACTATATTTAAATTTTAGAATTTGTTTATTGAATTTATTAACATTAGTGTGATTTTTATATCTATTGACACTCTGAGCATTAATTATAATTATTTCTTATCTTTGTCGTACTGTGAAGATGTGGAATAGCCTCCCAGCCAGTGTGTTCCCTTCCTCTTATGACATGGGGTCCTTCAAACCAGGCGTGAAGAGGCACATGTGCAGGTCGGCATGATAACGATGACTGCCGTTGTTATTTAACAGCGACAGTCACCGTTATTTTTGCACTATACCCTTATCTCAACTAAGTAGTGTCGGCACAACATGTTTTCTTTTTCTATTCTCTCCTATCAAATGTCATCTCAGTATTCACACCTTTTATGCACATATCGTTTTTCACACAATCCATCCACACCTTTTTCGGTCTTCCTCTACTCTTATACCCACCCACCATCATACTCAACACTTTTCTAGTTACATAGTTTTCATCTCTCCTCATGACATGCCCATACCATGCTAACCTATTACTCCTCAGCTTCTCTGTCACTGATGCTATTTTCAAACTTCCTCTGACATACTCATTCTTAATCTTATCCATTCTAATCACACCACACATCCACATTAACATTTGCATCTCTGCCACATAGTAGTGGTAGAGGCAAGCTGAAGGTATTATTGTTTTCAGCACGAATGGGTCGACTCGTCCGGGGAAGCACCACCCTCTCACAGAAAACCGACGTGAAGTAACAGTGCTTGCATTGTTGCGTTTCGTTCGGTCAGTGAGAGAGCTGGAGACCCACCTACCCTCCCCTTTCCCTTCCTCCTACCCTTCCTGTCCCGCCCTCCTCCCAAGCACAGGCTGTCAACGCACTTGTGACTCCTCTAGTGTTGCAAGTGTCTATGGACGGTGCTGATCACCTAACATCAGGTGACCCATCTGTTCGTTTGCCTCTTATGACATAAAAAAAAAGTAATTTTCTCTCTTTCGTAGCCCAACACTCGCAGCATGTCATGACGCGAAATTATAAATTTATCTCCTGCCAAAAATATTGCTCAACGTGCCTAAGGGTGTTTTTCACTTCAAATAATTAATGTAGTTTTTTGTCAAACAGTGTACAATTTTATCCACTCTTACTTAGGTATCTCTCGTCTCCAGACGCTCGGACACGACCGCTCGGTTCAAGATGAAAAACATTAATGGCGGCACTACAATATAATATGAATTATACGTTATATTAAAAAGTATAATATAATCTACAATACACACACAATAAAATACTGTCATTAGTATACCAGTAATTACTTTAAAAATTTCATAATGTTACAAATCATTAACTACGTTGATAACCAATTCAGAAAAAAATAATTACCTTCGCTATTAGATATATTTAAACAATAAAGAAGTCTTTCATTTGCTACAGTTTTAAAATTTTTTTAGGTGGTCGGCCACGCTGAAGCTATAACTGGTTTCAGCATGAATGGGTCAGCTCGTCCGGGGTGGTACCACCCTCTCATAGGAAACAGACGTGAAGTAACAGTGCTTGCATTGTTGTGTTTCGTTCGGTCAGTGAGAGCGCCGAAGGACCACCTCTCCTCCCTTCTCCCCGACCTCCTCCCCCTCCCCCATATCCCATCCCCGAACACAGGCTGGCAACACACTTACTCCTTTGGTATTGCATGTGTCTATGCGCGGCGGTGATCACTTAAAATCACGTAGACTAGCCTGCCCGTTTGTCTACTATGACCAAAAAAATGGAATCTATACTACTGACGCAGCGGAAGTTGACGAAATTGAAATTTCCGAGACGTAATATAATGTAAATACATACATATATATGCAGTAAAAATGTAACCCTCATTTTGGCAGTAGGGAAATAAATTATAACACTCAGTACGAACCGAATCATCCTCATATTTTTTTAATTAAGTAGATCTTTACCGTCCTACGACGTGGGCATGGGTCATCAGAGGGTTACGTAAAATAAAAACAATAGTTACTCAGTTTTACATGTCTAATAACTAAATAGCTTAAAACATAAAAAGGGCAGACACAGAGTCTGCAGAAATAAAGAAAAAAAAAGTTATCATTTCAATGGGTATCTTAAGGTATCGAAAAAAATTACGTACGAGAAAAATAGGTGTCTGTATCAAGAGATGCATCTTATAATAATATATACAATAGTTTTTGAGTGACTCACGCAAAACGAGAGGACATTTATCATATTATTTTAATAGCCATTGCCCGCGACTTCGTTTGCTTTTTTTTTCTCGAACTGACTACGCTATTGGCCTTACTAGGCTTTCACAGCTTCACCGGACTACTAAGGCGAGCACTTAAGGCACTCAGCCGATTTTGTTTAAATAACATGGTCAAGGGTGCACGGCACACCTCGGCTTGGGCTGTTACCGGAAATAACCCGATCTGACCTAGCTAAACTATGATAAGCTATACATGTATTCATTTTTGAATCATACAATTAAAATTGCATGATTCAAAAACACAACATGTAAATCGGAAAGAAACAAACTAAACTACTCGATTCAGTTCGAATAAAGGAAAAAAAGTAAACCCTTCCACCAGTTTGTGTAAAGGTGCATGTCTGAATATCTGTGTGTGTGTATTATCGGTGTGGTGTGTACTGTATCGCGATAGCAACATCTTTATTATCACCCGGGTAATCTTGAGCAAAGATGCTGCCGAGATGACGCGACGTATGTGCGGGAGTAAAACGTGAGGGCCCTGTCTAGTCACGCACGAGGGAGGGGTCCGCGACGTGGCCGGCCTGGTGAATTGAAAAGATCGAATTTACAGATTAAACGAACGGTATCTAAAAATAGAAATAACGACATTGTTTAGCGCTTTTAGGGGAAGATAGATATAAACACGCGAGAACTTCGTTCGCGTGGAATAGTTACTCTTGGCTAACGATAACATGCAGTGGGAGCTGTCAAGAGGAAAAAAACGATTTTGAAACATTCTTCATTGGAGCTCCACTCCTATTGGTTTTAGCGTGATGATATATAGCCTATAACCTTCTTCGATAAATGAGCTATATAACTCTGAAAGAATTCTTCAAATCGGACCTGTAGTTTCTGAGATTACCCCCTACAACGTCACAAACTTTACCTCTATATAATATTTGTATAGATTAGAGACACAGCGGTTGTTGTCTTGCATTGATAATTTTAAAAAAATAAATAAAAGACAATAACAACACTACCTACCGTATCCAGTTGTGAATCTAAACTATGCTTGAATAGAACTGAAAATACAAAAAAAAAAATCATAAAAATCTGTCTAGACGTTCACAACATATTCAGTTACATACACTCTATTTACTATGATAAAACTGTTACAAGGCCAAATCTGTAAATTAAATAATTTTTTCAAAATTATAATCGAGGTAGACTATGTTGTCGATATTGAATCCAAAAATAATCGTTTTACAATTTTTGTCTGTGTGTCTGTCCTTGTGAACACGTATCACTCTGAAAGTACTGAACCAATTTTGACAAAACTTGACACAGTTATAACTAATATTACAAGGCTACATCTAGGATACCTTTTGTCCCATAAGATACAAGGGGTTCTCCAGGATCACGCACGAAAGTTAAAAATGTGTAGTTAATGGAATTCTTCATGAACTTTGGTAACTTTCCTTTATGCTATACGTAGCAGTAAGATTAAATAAAAATCTGAGCTATGTTCAATCATCCTATGCATGTAATCTTTAATCTTTAAAAAAAAATAAAGATGATGACTGGTGAGATTCAAACCAACGTCTCCGTCGGTACGCATAAAGCCCAAATACAGTACGATTGCGCTACGGCGAACTAACATTTCTATGCGAAATTATCAATCAGTTGAATTAATTAGAAGTATAGAATCTAATAAGTTAAATTCTATTGATGTATTTGTTTTTTTTTTTCTTGATTATGAAGTATTTTATTTTTATTGATTAATTTTCAAACTACAACGGTTATAAAGAATATTCTCTATTCTTTTAGTTATTACTATAATAAAACTGTAACTAGGTGGACTCTGTTATCGATATTCTTTGTTATTCCGCCTTGATACTAAAACTAAACTAAAAAACAACATTGATAAATCATATACCTAGACCTTCCTTACGAATCACATTATCTACTGGTGAAAACCGTATGAAAATCCGTTTAGTAGTTTTTGAGTTTGTCGTAGACAGACAGACAGACATGACAGAGGACTTTGTTCTATAAAATAAAGATTAGTTAAAAACGGATTTCTTACTATCTATTAATTTAATATATGTATTATATATATCTCGAAATGCACTTATAATTATTCATGTTTTTTTTTGCGAAAAGCATACTATTATCCTTGGCTATAGGTGACTTGATTAACCTTTTCTTTTTTTTTTTTACGTGGGGAAATCCATTATGGATACCCACCCTCCTCCCGGGGGAGAGGATGAGCTATGTCCGACTCTCACGGACTAAAACCCCACGGTGTACCAACAAACCATGTGACTTGATTAACCTGACGTGACTGTTTGTCTCACCGTTTTAAATAAGCTCCTACAAGGATTCGATACTAATACTAGTTTACCTACGCATTTTCGTCTGCACCAAATCGGTTACTACCTCTTTCAACTGTATTTTTTTATATCGTAGGAGGCAACCGAATGATCACTACCGTCCATAGACACTTGCAACACCAGGGGAGTCGCAAGTGCGTTGCCAGCCTCTGTTGGGGGAGGGGAGTAATGAAAGAGGTAGGGGGAAGGCGAGGAGAGATGGGCCTCCGGCGCTTTCAGTGACCAAACGAATCGCAACAATGCAAGCACCATAACCTCACATGGGTGTTTCTGTGGGTTGGATGGCAGTATCGGGGGCGAGCCAACCCATTCATCCTGAAGCCAGTAATAATAGCTTCAGCGTGCCTCTACCACCTACCATAACCCAAAAAAACCTTAAAATACCTAGAAGCCGATTGTAGCGAAACCTAGCATTTCCAATTGTGGAAACCAACTATTCAGGGACTCAGTCAAATACACACCTAGTTGGTATGCGAAAAATCTTAAATACGCCTAGAAGCCGTTAGCAACAGTACTTACCGGTTCGAGTTAAGATAAAACTAACCTATACATATAGGCGTAAAACGTGTTCTCAGTGTGCCACTAACCACCCATTTACTATCCTCGTATGGCCAGCGTCAGCGACAAAGCAATAATTTTACCGGCTTATAGTTTTTATTTTACATTACCTTCTGACTAACTTCATCAATTATTATGCTGTATAAACTTTTTTTTTTATTGAAGCACGACAAAGTGACTGCACTATGCTTGATGGTAAGCATAGTGCAATCCAAAAACATCGGCAACCACCGAGAGACAGATTATCCATCGCCGGTCGCCGCTGTCATGCCGGCCATAATGACGAAAGTCACCCGGTACTGGATATGCACAGGCTGATCCCGAAACGCGACGCGCAAAAGCGAGTCACTATGACGGGCTTTTTCGCCATATACATGGTGGTTGCGATCCATTCGGGCTGTAAAACCCTACCACCCCGCTATCGCCATTGCCTCGTTCGTTGATCAGCAGGGTGCACCACGTGCAGGTGAGGTTGGCTTGGGTGTCTCAAGTTTTAAGATGTTACTCGACACCCCTTACACCCCAAAACTAAAAACTAAACTTTATCTTCGTGAAATATTTTAGCTGTTTATTTTTATAAGAAATTGTAAAGTATACGTAAAACCTGCATCCAAACTTAACATAACTAATACAGGATTAAATGACAAAATAATGCGACACTTCTTGTGAATGACTTGGATGGATGTATGGATGAAAGTTTGATGAGGTGGATGTAGCGTCATCTGTCAGTCATCAACACAAATAATTTCATAATTTAATTAAGAAAAAAAAAATTTAATTCTGTTTGAAATACGATCGACTGTTAAATGATATGGATATTGTCCATACAAAATACTAGAATCGCGTTTCAAAAATAGGAGGGTAGAGTTGGGAAGATAAAAGTTTATGCTTGTATTTTTTGTGCCAAATAAAAAAAAAAGTTTGTGATAAAAATATTTTTTTTTCTGATAATGGATGCCTTAATCACCTAGCCGTATGAAATGTATTTTACGACCTATTCACATACCTACCAAATGTACATACAAAAATTCATGAACATCGGTTGGGCCGTTTGGAAGGAGTTCAACCACCAACATTTTTTGAAAGAGTTTGTTTGCTTGACTGCTCATCTGGAGAACTACAGGTCTGATTTGAAAAATCCTTTCAGTGATATAGATAGCTCATTTATTGAGGGAGGTTAGAATGGGATATATACTATCACGCAATAGCAATAATCACCAATAGCATCGGAACACTAATGAAGCTGTTAAGGCCTTGCTAGCCCAATAGCGTAACCAGTTCGCAATAAAAGATGCAGTGACTAGGAATAACTAATAAAAAAAAATATTTTTCGAAAAATCTGTCTATTTGTATGAACACTCATCACTACTAAAATACTGCATGACAAAATCATAAAACATATCTTTGGGTAGCATCTAGTCCTTGTTTCATTAAAATCGGTTCAGTCGTGTAGGTGGCAGAGCCACGCTGAAGCTATTCTTGGTTTCAGTATGAATGGGTCAGCTCGTCCAAGGTAGCACCACCCTCTCACATAAAATCGACGTGAAGTAACAATGCTTACATTGTTGCGTTTCGTTCGGTCAGTGAGAGTGCCGGAGATCCATCTCCCTTCTCCTCTTCCTTCCTCTCTCCCCCTTTCTCTCCATTCCCCCAAACACAGGTTGGCAACGCACTTGCGACTCCTCTGGGGTTGCTAGTGTCTATGCCGGTTCAGTTCTATGTCGTTTGCCTCCTATATGATATAAAAAAGGCTGTTAGTTATTATTGTATTTTTAATGACGGCACGAATTAAGTACGAAGTAAATTAGATAAGTAAAAGAAACTTAATACATTCAGGTGGTTTTATTAATCGCTGTTTCTTACATAAGATTTCACATGGACAAAGTCGCAGGCTGAGCTAATCAATACTAATATTATAAAGAGGTAAAGTTTGTGACGTTGTGATGTCGTGACGTTGTAGGGGGTTATCTCAGGAACTACTGGTCCGATTTGAATAATTCTTTCAATGTTATTTAGCTCATTCGTTGAGAGTGGTCATAGGCTATATCATCACGCTAAGACCAATAGGAGCGGAGCACAGATGAAAAATGTTTCAAAATCGGGAATTTTTTTCCTTTTGAGAACGCGAACGAATTGCGCTTGCGACTCCCCTGTTGTTGCTAGTGTTTATGGACGACAGTGGTCAATTTACATCAAGTCACCCGCCTGTTGCTTCCTATGATATAAAAAAAGTATATTATACAAATTTATTGTCATGTTGATGACCCATAATAATTAATAAATAACCTAGTATGTTACCTAGACCTTTATCCGTCCATTATGTAATTATATAGCCGACCTAGAAATACATGGGTACACTTTAGAAACCTTGAAATATGAACATAATTATAATATTCAATATACTATATTTATTCATAGAGTCACGATTCCTTACGCGATACCAATAAATATGTATAATTCATAAAATAAACATTTTTATACAAGCCTAGTTTTTCCGGGCTGTAGGACATGACAACTATTTGGATTAAAAAGGTGAGAGAGAAGATAACAGGTTAGAAATGTTTGCGATAGCAACGTACTACGAATAATCAAAAATTGGAATTAAAAATAACGTAGAATAAACTTTTGAACAAGAACCCAAAATAAACCCTAATAATATTTCCGATAGAATGTTATCATGTTACCATGGCAACGCATATAATACTGACACTGACACGCAGCGGATGCTCTAAAAATCACCCGATTTTGGGACATTCTTCATTAGTGCTCCGCTTCTATTGGTTTTAACGTGATGATATATAGCCTATAGCCTCGATAAATGAGCTATCTAACATTAAAAGAAACTTTCAAATCGGACCGATAGTTCTTGAAATTAGCGCGTTCAACCAAACAAACAAACAAACTCTTCAGCTTTATAATATATATATATCGATATGTTAATCTTACGAAGATTCGCATTCTCATAGGTGTTTGCGAACGGTGCCATCTATTATCTTCCAAGCGTCATCTATCGTTTTCTATGTTAATCAATACCGACAGCGTATTGTTAATGCAACTCGAAACTGTTCATAACGTGTTATAATTCCATAAACAATAATAGAAGTCACTATAGCAACCGGTGTCACCCCACACGACGCGTGACACTATCTTAAGAAAATGTAGCGTCGCGCGATATAATTTTTTAATTCTATATTCAAAACAGACTAAATTATTGAAATCGGATTTGTGAATTTGTAATAGTTATTTTAGATTTAATTATTATATTGTTAATTACGTAATGTCTTTACAACCGGAATTGCATCCGACATGCAGTCGAGTTAAGTTACTATTTAAAATTAATAACAATGAATTGGCAACAAATTAGCATTGTACAATGTTATTAGTATTGCTTTACTATTACTAGAATAATTAGTCTATCTGAAACGGGTTTTAAAGCAAATAAGGATTTGTAAAGAATTTCGGTTGTACAACTGTGAATTATTCAAGATAATTAATGACAACGTAATTAAGTCAATGTATGTTGTTAAAATAGTTTATTTATAATTGGAATTATTAGCGAACATAAGGTGTTACATTCACAACTGTCGTAGATTAAGTACTTCGTTAAACTAAGACTTCCTGCACACTTTCTTCATTTCGGTTGTCGATAGGTGAAGGAAGGCGATACCTTTATAAGTGCGTGTACGACGTGCAAGTAATGAATACTTATACAGTCAGTATTTATCATTGTTTCTGAGATCTTGAAATCATTATTGTTATTGTTGCTAAGTGATAATTATATAATTATATCAATATTAAATATTAATATAAAAAGACATTACATCACATAACATTAATATAAAAATATTAACATTAATATAAAAAGAACAAGTGTATTCGAAGAAGTCGTCGTTTCATTTCATAGTTCAGTTGTATTGTGATAATACATGCAAATGGAGGACAACGCCATCTGTGTGCTTGGTCTACTAACGCGCCCGGCCTAGCCTCTACATTATCGACTCTGACACACACATATATATATACTAGCCTCTGCCCGCGATTTCGTTCACGTGAACATAGTTAATTTGGGCTAACTAATATACAGCGAAAGCTCTCAAGAGGAAAAAACACCCCGATTTTAAAACATTTTTCATTGTTGCTCCGCTCCTATTGATCTTAGCGTGATGATATATAGCCTATAACCATCCTCGATAATTGAACTATATAACATTGAAAGACTTTATCAAATCGGACCAGTAGTTCCTGAGATTACCCCCTACAACGTCACAACGTCATAAACTCACAAACTTTACCTCTTTATAATATTAGTATAGATATAGATAGTATAGATGACGCCATGAATTTTTATATATTTTTATATTTGTATATATTCAGGATCTAGGAATCTATATATATATTATACCTTTAAACGAGCAATTCTTGTATATTTGTATATATTCCGGATCTCAGAAACGGCGTCATCTATTTCCGGGAAACTTAATATGTAGGTAATTTCGGGGACGATAAATAGATCTAGCTACATTTTATTCATGGAAAACTTTTTTAAACTGAATTTATATGCTGTTATGTATTACTGTGATAAATAAAACATACTTCACTGAGATCTAAAAGATAACTGGTTTATTTTACAAAGTACCTTTACAACAATCTTATATTTAGCTACCTACATAACAAGGCAATGAATACATATAGCTAGAATACAAAGGTAAATTTCACCGGCGCTTCAAAAATAATAGCTCAGATGGAAATCGGTTGCTTCAAAATTCGGTGTAACCCCAGTTTGAATCCGAGTGCGCCAGTAGAAGAGATATATTTCTTAAATATTTTTTAAAGGGAAACTTCTTTAGAATCGTTTTATTTCAAACCGGACGCAACGAAAAATGACATGTTAGAAACACAAAAACATTTGCAACCATATTTGTATGATTATAAGGTTCAAATTGTTCCTATTTAATATCCTGTGACGTCACACATATACAAATGTTTTGTCGTCAATGTCCACTGGTTCTCGTCCGATCACCGAAGTTAAGCAACGTCAGGCGCGGTCAGTTCTTGGATGGGTGACCGCATAGGATATTACGTGACGATAAATTTTTGCTGCTCAAATTAATCTTCAGTATTTTTTAAAATACCTTATAAATATTCATATACACTGACCAAAGTCTGTCCTACGTACATCTAAAAAAGGTGTGTGTGCGATTCACACACGATAGAAGTGAAACTTCAGTAAATCGACAAAAGAATAAGATGAATATATATAACAAGGATAGGATAATTATAAAGTTCATTTGATTAAAAATGAAAGTATTTTGATTTATTTTAAAATATATTTTATATTTTATTTAATAATTGTTACATAATTTATTGCTCAAGTTCCATATATAGTAGGTGGTAGAGCCACGCTAAAGCTATTATTGATTTCAGCATGAATGGGTCGGCTCGTCCGGAGTAGCACCACCCTCTCACAGAAAACCGACGTGAAGTAACAGTGCTTGCATTGTTGCGTTTCGTTCGGTCAGTGAGAGCGTCAGAGGCCTACTTCTCTCCCCCTTCCTTCGCTCTCTTTCCTTTCCCCTCTCCCTTTCTCTTTATTCCCCTAAACACAGGCTGGCAACGTACTTGCGACTCCTCTGGGGTTGCTATAGTGTCTATGGACGATGATGATCGCTTAACAACAGGTGACCCGTGTATTCGTTTGCCTCTTATATAACTAAAAAAAAACATATATCTCAAAAACTTTATTTTCCTAACCCTAGCCTCCTATTTTTTATTCACGATTTTAGTATTTTTATATGAACAATATTCAAATTATTCAACGGTCGTTCATATTTCAAGCAAAAGAAAGTAATCGATGTTGCTGGATGACAGATGGCGCTACATGCGATTTATTGATTTTTTTTCACACATGCGTAAGTCATTCGATGAACCAAGTTGGTATGTGTTTGAGTGAGTCCCTGAATTGTTTGGTTTTACAATTGGAAACAGTGGGAGTCGCTGTAATCGGGTTCTAGGTTTTTAAAGATGTTTTGAGGTTGGGAAAAAAAATTGGAACTGGTAGGTAAAGAATTTCATATAGACGAAAGTCAGCTGGTAAATAATAATGAAAATAAAGAGAGTTTTCGATGTGATTTTCGTATGACATGTAATGGATTTCATTTAATCATAATCTTGTGTTATTTCTGTTAATAATCTTGTTTAGATGTACTGCCTTTTAGGTTTAGAGTACATTTAAAATCAGATGAGATCGTCGTCAAACGCTAAAGCCTGTAAAGCAGGAGTGCATAAACGGTCGATCGCTAGTTTCTCTATCGGCAAATTTTCCTTGAGATCAACGCAAAGATCAGTATTTTTGAGTTCCAAAAGGAAAGTATCGTTAACGATTTGCCGGACTGTAAATTTAAGCGCCACGTTAAGCGGGTGTTAGTGTCTAAAGGATATTATAGAGTTGATCAGTATGTGAACGATAGTGATGTCTGGATTTGACTCCTCTCTGTGCATCCACTATAAGCTATATTATGATGTATTGGAATTATATGTAAAAAAAATGTACCCGATCGAGTTTCTTGCCGGTTTTTCTCGATGGCTGGGTTGTTTTCCGAACTGGTGGTGGTTTATGACGTTCATAAGCACCTTATTAGAGCCTAAACTGAATAAAGTATTTTTGATTTCGATTTTGAAAGTGTTTTTTTTTCGATTTGGACAAAAATTTCCCAATATAGAACTATTCACAGATTTGGTTTTAGTATGTAACTAAAACAAAATGTAATTTATAAGCAAACTAGCCTCTACCCGCGACTTCGTTCGCGTGGAATAGATACACTAATACGCAGCAGTTCTCAGAAGGAAAAAACACCCCGATTTTGAAACATTTTTCATCTGTGCTCCGCTCCTATTGGTCTTAGCGTGATGATATATAGCCTATAACCATTATCGATGAATGGTCTATATAAAACTGAAAGAGTTATTCAAATCGGACCAGTAGTTCATCACAACGTCACAAACTCACAAACTTTACCTCTTTATAATATTAGTATAGATATGTTTATTTGCTCAAAAATTTGACCAGGATATCCCCTCATTAGTTTATCTTGACGTTTTTAACGCGAGTTACCTACAACTCTCAGAGTCGATCGATCGCAGTTTAACAATATTCAAGTTATCATGTTACCATGACAACGCATATCATACTGACACTGACACCCAGCGGATTCTCTAAAAATAGCCTGATTTTGAGACATTCTTCATTAATGCTCCGCTCCTATTGTTTCTAACGTGATGATATGTAGCCTATAGCCATCCTCGATAAATGAGCTATCTAACACTAAAGGAAACATTCAAGTCGGACCAGTAGTTCTTGAGATTAGCGCGTTCAACCAAACAAACAAACAAACAAACTAACTCTTCAGCTTTATAATATTAGTAATAGTATAGATTTGTAGGTGGTAGAGCCACGCTGAAGCTGCCACCCCTCTCACAGAAAACCGACGTGAAATAACAGTACTTCCATTGTTGTGTTTCGTTCGGTCAGTGAGAGCGCCGGAGGTCCACCTCCCTCCCTCTTTCCTCCTTTCTATTTTCTTTCCCTCCCGCTTTCCCATATACAGGCTGGCAACGCACTTGCGACTTCCCTGATGTCGCAAGTGTCTATGGACGATGGTGATCACTTAACATCACGTGACTCACCAGTTTGCCTTGTTAAATATATGAAATAAAATCAATCCGAGGCAATGTCAATAAAAATAAATATACAGAAACTAGTGACCTACTAACAAGTATATTCACAAATGAATGTCAAGATCACCTTTTTAATATAGATACATGCTATTAATATTCTAGACGTGAGAGTATTATTGTTAGTTTGAATATTGATCCTTTGATCAGGTTTGAAATTATGAACTAGCTTCTAACTTTATGAAAAGAGTATATATTTCTGCGAAGCCGTTACAATATTACTTCACCAGATCTTTTTGTAATTTTTTTTTTATATCAAAGGAGACAAACGAACTGGTGGGTCACGTGATGTTAAGTGATCACCACCGTCCATAGACACTAGCGACATCAGGGACGTCGCAAGTGCGTTGCCAGCCTGTATATGGGAGAAGGGGGAGGGGAAGGAAAGGGAAAGCAGGAAAGAGGAAGGGACGTGGGCCTCCGGCTCTCTCACTGACCGAACGAAACACAACAATGCAAGCACTGTTATTTCACGTCGGTTATCTGTGAGACGGGTGGTACTGCCCCGGAGGAGCCGACCCATTCATGCTGAAACCAAAAATAGCTTCAGCGGGGCTCTATCACCTACAATTGTAATTACTGACGCTTCTCCATCTTGTCAGCAAAAATAAGCAAAGCTGTTACCCCTCTGTCTTGCTTACGTAAATATTTATACTTGACGAGTAAATTTTATTCATCGAGAATGGTTATAGACTATATATCATCACGCTAAGGCCGATAGGAGTGGAGCACAGATGAAAAATGTTTCTAAATCGGAATGTTTTTCCTTTTGAGAGCTTCTGCTGCGTGTTAGCGTTAGCCTAGAGTAACTATTACTACGCGGACTAAGTCTCGAGCAACGGCTAGTCTTATAATAAACTAGCCCCTACCCACGACTTCGTTCGCGTGAAATAGTTACTTTGGATTAATTCTAACACGCAGCGGAAGCTCTCAAGGGAAAAACACCGATTTTGAAACATTCTTCATTGGTGATCCGCTCCTATTGGTCTTAGCGTGATGGTATATAACCAATAACCTTCCTCGATAAATGAGTTATATAACACTTAAAGAATTTTTCAAATCGGACCAGTAGCACCTTAGATTACCCCCTATAACGTCACAAACTCACAACATCACAGACTTTACCTCTTTATAATTTTAGTATAGCTTTAAGTCAGTTGTGTCGTTACTTCCAAAATAAGATAAATCCAATTTTAATCGTAAATATAGTATGCTTATTTTTTTAAGATTTCCAGGTTTTATACACTGATAACGAAGTTGCAATTTTTCCGTCTACAAGGATTTTAATTTTTTTTAATGATTAATGATCTACTTATTTACATTTACAAAATTTGATGTTTTTAAAAAATAACGTAAAATGTTAGTAACGACTATAATTGGAATTACCTCGTATTGAAATGATATTAAAACAAATGTTACAGTGTGTAAAATACTATCTCATTTTCTCACAGCCTAAACGTATATATACCAGGTGACTGGTTAGACAGTAGCAATATTTCTGGACGACACTCTGCACTCGATTCTCATTCTAAATCAATTTAAAAAGATGGTGCATAATATTTGACCTAATCTACAAAATACAAAAATTATACACAATCCTCTACGCGTCTATGTTAAAGCACAGTATAAATGACCACCGGTTGATTTCACTTTCATTTGAAAGGGAACGTGCGTACGTCAGGGACGAAACAAAAGGGTTTATTGCCCGTTTTACTATCGAAAGTTATTAACTCCGAGTCGCCGATTGTAGCTTTAGGCACCGGTCATTGCACTTAGGCTTATTATTTTATTTACACGTTTGTAGCTATAATTTTGAAAGTCTTAGATCAAACTTTAATCTTAGGTTTTCTTGGTTGAATACTAAGGTGGATTCTACTTTACCTTTCCGCCTGGATGCAAAGTAGCATCCACCTTAGTATTCAATGATGGATTTCCGCGAAGTAACGCCTTCTTCAATCAAAGTTTTCTTGGTTGTTTATTAGTATTTGTTTTTAATATTATGAATTTATATGTTAAATGTGACCATTATGTCTAGAATACTGCGAGTGTCTAATCTTTCACCTGGTATAATTATAGTTATCTCTTTTTATTTTTACATACATATTTTATTTTCATTTTCTTTCCTTTATTTTATTTTCCTTTGATAAAATCCAATACAAACCATACAAAAAGAGGTTTTATTTAAAAAAAAAAAAACTTTAAAACAAGTCGCAGCCTTAATTGCTGTTATAACATAAAGAATACCCGTTTTTTATAACTTCGTACCTTTTCACCGCCTGTCATGTGTTACAACAATGTGTTAAAACGTTCCATTTAATTTGACAATCGGAACCCAGATTCTTGACCTCGAAGTATATTTTATTTTACCTCGTTCTTTATTGTCAAAGCATAGATAATACGCTTAATTAAGCGTAGTTTGAAATCGCATTTTATTAACTACATGACATGCGACAGCTGTCAAGATTGTTTTTTTGTTTTTACGCTAAGGAGTTCGAGTATTTATTTAGTTTAGGAGTTTTCGGCGGGATTTTAGTCTGTCATGTAGTGGCTTTGTATTCTACTAGCTTCTGCTCGCGACTTTGTCCGCATTGAATAGTTAATTTGGACTAACGCTGACACTAGCGGAAGCTCTCAAAAGGAAAAAATACCCGATTTTGAAACATTAAAAGTTCTATATATTTAGCTATTCACATTGCTATAATTTAGTCCCGAGAAGCTGATAAGCTGTAAAGACCTTGTCAGGTCAATAGCGTAGTCAGTTCGAAAAAAAAAGTTTTAGTCTAGATAATATGTAGGAGCGAGGTTGAATTATCCGTTACGAAATATATATAAGAGTTGTTGAGGTATGTATGCTTGGTACACATATATGTTCCAACAACTCATATATGTATGAATAGTTAGCTTGGGTCGGCTCAGATAGATCACGAATTGCACATATCAGGCAACAGCCCAAGCAGGCTCCTCAGGCCGGCATGACAACGGCGTCCGCCGGGGGATGGCGTGTCTCTCGGTGGTCGCCATTGTTTTTGGATTGTATTGTGCTCACCATCAGGCACAGTGCAGTCACTTTGCTGTGCTACAATAAAAAAAAAAAAAATAACAGAGGTGTGCCATGCACCCTTGAGTTAGTTGTCAAATAAAGTCAGTTGAGTGCCCTAAGCACTTGCCTTATTAGTCCGGTGAAGCTGTTAAGACCTTACTAGGTCAATAGCGTAGTTAGTTCGAGAAAAAAAAATAAGGAGCGAGGTTAATTTTTTTAAATGCTCACAAGGAAAGAGGAAAGTTACTATACTAATGAGACGGTGTGTTAATAATATTATACGGGTTATAGGAACTGGATCAATTTAGGCAATGACAAGGACTTTTGCTAGAAGTCTAGTCGGAGGTGTGTGGTGTCGCATTATAATAGCGACCCGGAGGTTGAATGCAGCAGCATTACTGCACCTTTGTCACGCCCGCGGGCCTACGCATAAGAGAAATGACGGCCAGTCAGCCAGGTTTTTTTTTCGAACTGACTACGCTATTTAACTAGCAAGGTCTTAACAGCTTCCCCGGACTACTAAGGCGAGCGCTTGCGGCACTCAGCCGATTTTATTTGAGCAACTAGCTCAGGGGTGCACGGCACACCTCGGCTTGGACTGTTGCCTGATACATGCAATTCGCGACCTATCTGAGCTAACCTAAGCTAAGTTACATATTCATACTTATATGAGGTATTGAAAGACATATGTGTACCAAGCATACACATCTCGACAACTTTTATATGTATTTTGTGTTGGATAATATTTTTAAACTATTTCAGTTCAATAAATAAAAAATAAAACCCGTCCACTTTCATGTGTAAGCGTGTATGTGTGCTCGTGTATGGGGGTAATATGTGTAGTGTTGTCGCAGTGATGTAAGATTTTGTGTGATTGTATCGCGAACAGCGTACTCAAGGTTTCCATGACGAGGGAACGGACCTAGGCTTGAGCCGCTGCCGAGGGAGGCCAGTTATCCGGTACGATTACTTGCGTCGCCTATATCTCTCACTTCATAGTGTAAAATAAAGTCCTATGCCACGTCCGTCTGTCTGTTCGTGTTAAACTCAAAAACTACTTAACGAATTTTCATGCGGTTTTCACCACTAGATAAAGTGATTCATGAGGAAGGTTTACGTATATAATTTGTCAAGTTTTTTTTTAATCATCAGGGTGTTACAACGTTCGACGAGTCCGCTAGTCTAGTACAATAAGTCTAACAATATTTATTGTATTTATGACATCGCGACTTAAGTACGGGGTAAAAGTAGATAAAATACATTTCAGACATTTTAAGAAATGTCTGTTTGTTTGAACACTTGTTGTTGCTAAAGTACTCCCGTCAATGAAGGAAATATCTAAAGCATATATTCGAGTAACATTCAGTCTTCGTTTGATTAAAATCGGTCCACTCTATCAAAAGTTATTCCAATTTGAATGACGGTTCGAGATGAGTACTTGAAAGAGTGGGTAATGCAATTCAATCTCTTATAGAAACAGGAGATTATATATATGTAATACCTTTAAACGAGCAATTCTTGTATATTTTTATATTTGTATATATTCAGAATCTCGGAAACGGCGTTATCTATTTCCGTGAAACTTAGTATAAAGGTAGTTTCAAAGACAATAAATTGATCTAGCTAGATTTTATATCATAGACAACTTTTTTAACAAAGATTTCAGCCAATGAAAAATTTCAGCTAGAATATGAAGATAAATTTCGCCGGCGCTGTCAAAATAAAAATAGCTCAGGTGGATATTGGTTGCTTCGAAGATCCGTGTAGCCCCCAGTTCAAATCAAAGTGTATATATTTTTTTTGTAAAAAAGGCAAACCTAACAATCTATTCTAATTAAATGGATAATTCTATTATTATAATTATAAAAGAGACATCTTTTTTTAGTATTTTTTTATGTGAAAAAATGCTGATTTTGTGAGGCAAACCCAACAGTTTATTTTAATTTAAAAATGTTTTTTAAAGAGCCGAGCTAGGCTCGATCGTCCTGGTACTAACGTATAAATAATATCGAAGACATAGTAAACTAGAGACGGCTACAGCTAGTATAATATATAATCGTCTGAGATATTTTGGGCTGAAAGCAAAAAAAAAATATCGTCGTTTTTAGGCACACTCTGATGTAAATATTACTACAGTTTGTTAGTACAGGGAGTTAGCAGTAATATTAAAATTATGATTAAAAAAACATTTTTAATTAATATATAGAACGCAATTCCCGTGGAATATCCAAAGAATGTTAACATGAACGAAGTCACAGGTATATGGTAGTTGTTTAATAAAATACTTTATAAAGATTTGCAAATGATAACAAAGTGATGAATTTATATTAAACACATTTGTATTCATACAATGCGATTATGACCTCATTCAAAATATCATCTATCTATATATAAATATAATTGTTGTGTACATTTTTTATCCGAATTAATCACCGAAGATGCTTAGAAAAGACTTCTACAGGTAAATATAAATTTTCAGAGAATGGTCTAAGCAATACATATAAATATATAATACATACAACATAGCACACACAATAAATAGTATATGGAGGACCGAGCCTAGCTCGGTTTTTTAAAAATCATTCTAAAATTAAAAAAAAAAAACTGTTCTGTTTGCGTCACAAAATTGGCATTAAAAAAATACATATCTTAACACGTTCACGTCGGCGCGTACCACCGGTGGCTCGCACTAGACTGTCTTTTCTGGCGGC
>JACEII010000171.1:700543-716030 GCA_014332785.1 Antheraea mylitta | reverse complement strand
ACAACGTCACAAACTCACAAACTTTACCTCTTTATAATATTGGTATAAATTATTATTAAATTCATTACTTTACAATCATAAACGTAATGATAATGATGGAATGTTTCTATAAATCATATTTCATATTTTTTTATTAAACCAAGTGGTATTTCAATCGCTTTTTTTTTCTCCAACTGACTACGCTATTGACCTAGCAAGGTCTTAACAGATTCACCGGTCTACATTTCAATCGCAATTTGAGCTTTATAAAGGTTACGCTGGCATTTAACTAAAAAAAACTTGTCCTATTCCGTCCTTATATGTTATTTTCTTTATTTAATGCCTCTTTGCATACAACAATTCAATGAGTGTGATTAAAGACACTTTCAACGATCTTTTTTTCATTCATAATCCATAATTATTTATTTTTAAAAATAAAATAGGTAATGTTATAAATACGTCATTTATTTAACAATGTATTGTACTTAAGTAATATATCCAGTAGAAGTAACAATAAACAAAAGCATTTTTTTAGGTTTATTTTTGGGCAATCAATCTTTCCGATTATTACTGCCATTGTCACGTAGTCAATAATATCACAAGCATCGTGCGATCATTCCAATATTAAGCATCGTGTGAATCAATATTCTAACAAGATGGTGGATCCCTTGCTAGAACCTTCCAGGGGTGTCGCAAGTGAGTTGCCAACCTGTATATGGGGGTGGGTAAGGGAAGGCAAAGGAGGAAAGGGGAAGAGAGGCTGGTCTCCGGCGCTCTCACTGACCGAAGGAAACACTACAATGCAAGCAATGTTATTTCACGTCAGTTTTCCGTGAGAGGGCGGTATAAGCCCGAACGAGACAACCCATTCATGCTGAAACCAGTTACAGCTTCAGCGTGACACTACCACCTACACAAATTTCAATATATCAAAAGACAGAATTTAGGACACCAGGTAGCTGGTTAACGTTGTATTTTTAATGCGCATTTTGATTCGATAAATTTTGATTTATGAATAAGTTTAGGAACATTTTTTTTTTCAGTACCTTTTAAACGCAATTAAAAACATGAATTTATTACAGTCAGACATATTTTTTTATAAACAATCATACGCCCGCTGATATATTTTATAAATAAAAAGAATTAATTTCACACCAATTATTTTTTTCCATAACAAATAACAAATTTCATTTTATTAAACATTATTGATATTAAGATTTCACCATATACAATGAAACAACTTTTTTTTTTCTCGAAATGACTACGCTATTAACCCAGCAAGGTCTTAATAGCTTCACCGGACTACTAAGGTGAGCGCTCAGGGCACTCAGCCAATTTTATTTGACAACTAGCTCAAGGGTGCACGACACACCTCGGCTTGGGATGTTGCCTGAAATGTGCAATTCGCGAACTATTTGAGCTAACCTAAGCTAACTATTCATACATATATGAGTTGTTGGAACATATATGTGTACCAAGCATACATACCTCAACAACTCCTATATATATTTCGTATCAGATAATTTTCTAAACTATTTCAGTTCGATAAGAGAGAGAAACAAAACCCTTCCACTCTCATGTGTAAGCGTGGATACGTGGACGTGTGTGGGGGTGATATGTGTAATGTTGTTGCAGTGATATAAGATTATGTGTTACTGTATCGCGCGAGCAGCGCACTCAAGGGCTCCACGCCTAGGGAACGGACCTAGGCTTTGGGCGATGCCGAGAGGGCCCTAATCTGGTGTGCGGGAGCGAAATTTACACCCAAACCACGGCGGTGTGATCTGTGGTTACGCGGGCGTGGAATGAAACAACGATAAACGTAAATGTATGGGTTAGGACTAACGCCATCTTAAATATATGCGTCAATAACATACGCTGCTCCAATTATCTCTATCATTATCGTGCAGCCAGTACTGCACTAAACTATAGCTATAGCCAAATTGTTCTATATACATATTATTTTTATAGCAATAAATCGGTTTAAATATTGAGTAAATAACTGAAATAGTCTGAAAAATAAAGTTTGTACTGAAAACGTCTTTATAATAATTCCATTTTAATAACGTCTCAAAGTTAGTGAAAAAAAAAACCATCCTAAAATTATGTAAAAATCAATATTTTTGTTTGTAAAGGTACGATATGCACAAATAAACGCAACATTTACCGGTAGCCAGAAAGGTAGCTCGGACGTAGTTCGGATGAATATAATGTATAAAGCTGGCTTGATTGATTCTTTCCGGTATGGCCTCTGCCTATGTAGGCAATTTCGCCAATATTAAGTGTGACAAATACACATGAATTTAATGCCAAATATTCAGTGTAACAACGTAGAATAATATACAATATAAACTTATCAACATAGATAAATTACCAAAAGGTGATGGCGACTATGTTGTAAGTGATACAGAGATTATTTATAAAAAATATATTGGAAATAGATTTAAAATTCGTTTTCGCAACAGTTTCTAACTCTTAGACAATAGTTATAAGCAAATGACAGTTGACACTTCGACGCGATGTTTGACGCTTCGACACAGTGTTCATATATTTTTCTTCAATAAAATGGAGTATAAAAATGTTTTAAAACAAGTAAAGATAGTTATGATAAAGTAAGTTGTACAGAAATTTATTTAACTTTATGTAGGTTAGTTTTTATCTTAATTGAACCTGGTAGATGGTGCTACGAACGGGTTCTAGGCTAATTAAAAAAAATCTCATATAATCTGGGTATATGTTTGAGTGAGTCCGTGGATAAGTTTGGATTCAAAAATGGAAACAGTAGTTGTGGCTGCGATCGGGTACCAGTTTTATTAATTTTTTTCGCGTTTAAAAATACAATTGAAACCAGTGATAACCATTTTGGTGCAGACGAAGTTGCACGGGTCAGCTAGTTATATATATAAAGATGAATATATCATGATATTACTTCTATACATAAGTACTGAGTACCTAATTCTAAGTAAAACCAAACTCAGATCAAAATCTATCTAGTAGTTTTTGAGTGATGACAAAAGGGCAGACCGATACAATTTTATTTACATGTATAAAAGTAGCCACTGCCCGCGACTTCGTCCGGGTAGTAATAGTTACTTTGGGCTAATGTTAACACGCAGCGGAAGGTCTTAAGAGAAAAAAAAAACCGATTTTGAAATATTTTTTCTTGGTGCTCTGCTCCTATTGCTTAGCGTGATATAACCAATAACCTTCCTCGATAAATCAGCTTTATAACACTGTACGAATTTTTCAAATCGGACCAGTAGTTCCTGAGATTACTCCCTACAACATCACAAACTTTACCTCTTTATAATATTAGATAATTACAATAAGATGCATAGATACATAAAATTATCAGATAGAATATAAGTTTATACACTCATTGCTCCAAACAAGGATATGAGAACTTATTTTATTTGCGGAAAACATCTGAATGTTAATAAAAACAGAAACAAAATTACGTGACGGAAATTTTGACTAGGATAAATATAGTTAATAAAAAAACGTGAACAACTAACTGTGATTCACATGTTTCTAAAAACATTAGAATTTGAGTCGACTTTAACCAAAGAATGCAGTCCGTATTTCGGTAGTTGTAATATTCAAATGTACCTAATAACTATTAAAAGAAATGAGCCGTCACGTTGCTGATGTGAAGCATCGAAATTGTTTTGTATAAGTTACTAGCCTCTGCCCGCGATTTCGTTCGCGTGGAATAGACACTAACACCAACACTAATACGCAGCAGTTCTCAAAAGGAAAACATCCCGATTTTGAAACATTTTTCAACTGTGCTCCGTTCTTATTGATCTTAGCGTGATGATATATAACTTATAACCATTCTTGATGAATGAGCTATATAACATTGAAAGAATTATTCAAATCGGACCAGTAGTTCCTGAGATTATCCCCTACAACGCCACAACATATTACATATTAGTATAGATATGCATAAAAGAACATATTACGACAGGAATCAACTATGGCATTATAAATTTGTTCCATAAAATAATTACTGTTTATTTATTTTATTAGATAAATGTCAATTTTTATTAAATACAAAAAAATTAATAGGCGCAGGCGCGGTGTGTTTCGCAGCATTTATCGTCGGCGTGTGCCGTGTAACATTAGTAGAACGAGTGGCCGACAAAACAGTTTGAACGCTGTGTTTATACGGTTGCAAATGTTTTTGAGTATTTCGTTAATATGGCAATGTTCGTGTTTTGCGTCGCCACGCCAACAATCATTATTAACCTCCGCCTATAAATGTGTCACATCAAAAATGTTAGTAGACTGCACGAAGTTGTTTAGGATAATCTCACAAACTTGCTGTGTCTAGCCACTATACGTCGACGTATGCAAATTGGAATAAACAGAAAAAAAACGCAAGTCACGAACGAATAAACTAGATTTTACAAAGATATTACTACCTGACAGATTTAATATAGTTTTTTTTTTGGGAGTGACTTCTTTAGTCATGTTGTGCGGTGTTTGCTAAAAGAAAAATTTACGGGTTCACGTCCCCGACATTTTTTTTTATATCATAGGAGTCAAACGAACATGTGGGGCATCTGATGTTAAGTGATCACCACCGTCCATAGACACTTGCAACACCAAGAGAGTGCGGATGCCAGGCTATGTTTGGGGGAAGGAGGGATAGGAAGGAAGGTGGGCTTCCGGTGCTCTCACTGGTCGAACGAAACGCAACAATGCAAGCACTGTTACTTCACGTCAGTTTTGCTGTGAGTCGGGTGGTAGTACCCCTGGCGAGCCGATCCATTTATGCTGAAACTAGTAATAGTTTCAGCGTGGCTGTACCACCTACTAAAACACGCTATCAATTAATCCATCATTGCTTTAATACGAGTACATAGATATATAATTTGAAGAGTAATATATGTACTTTTCGGAGTAATCTAACGGTTGAAGTTATTTCCATTATGCATTTGCAGCTACATACAGGCAGATAGGTCTTACCCGATTAGGCCTCCCACGGCAGCGGCTCAAGCTTAGGTTCGATCCCTCGGTAGGGAGCCCTTGAGTGCGTTGCTTGCGCGATACGGTGACACAGCAATTTACATCACTGCTACAACACTACACGATCACCCCCACACACGTGCACTCCTACACGCTACACATTTTGGTTTACTTTTTTCCCTTATCGAAATGAAAAAGCTCTCAATTTTTCGATAAAAAAATATATGGAGGAGTTGTTGAGGCGTATATGCTTGGTACACATATACGTTTCAACAACTCAAACATATATGAATAGTTAGCCAGGTTAGCTAAGAATGATCGCGATTTTGCATGCAATGTATATTTATGAACAATAAATCTATAAATAAAGGAAATAAATTTAAATTAGTAACACTATCGTCTCGGCGAAAGAAAATTCCATGAGGAAACCTGAACTTGAGAAATGTTTTTTGTGTGTGATAATATATAGAACTGACAATTCCTCAGAGTTTGAAATCTCCAATATGTCATGGGGTGGCGATATGATAATTCCCATAACTTCCAATGGGAAGAGGTCTATATCCCTGCAGTAGGTCCTTTATAGTCGGTGATGATTATTCTAATATTTTTATTTTTAGGGGATTTTATTCCAATGGACATATCAGCTCCATTATTTACCATTCTTTGCAGGTTCATCAGGGTATTAGCTGATGAGATATCATCACCAAGTCATACAACATCTTAGCTTTATTCGAACACTGCTAAAACCCTGTGTCTAAGACCTACGTTCTGGTAAGTAATATTCCTATTACTGATCAACGACTCCTCTCTCTTTGACTCTTTCTGACACAGTCTATGGTCAAATGATGAGTGCTAGGCGATACGAAGGTACACTTTTACGCAGGCACTGAGAAGTAATGACAAAATTTGAATAGAGATAGCTTAAAATCATTAAAAATCTTATAGATATGTTCCAGCAGTTGGACTTAATAGTCAAACCATCTATACCAGTGTTTCTCAACGTGGGGCCTACGCTCCACAGGGGGACAGTTTAAAAAGGTATAATTTCGTTTAACGCTACCAATATATCAACTGGATAATTAGAGTCGTCAAGTAAGTTTTTCATCATATGTTTTGAAATTTTACTTACGATGTTTTGATAACAATTTCATAGTGATTTCTTCCTAAAACTTATATGTATTTCTTAAGGGAGCAAAACTATTCTTAAATGGTAACATTATGTTTGAGGGGGCATACAATTTTTAGAAATGTTAAGGTGGGGCATGGCCTGAAAAAGGTTGGCAAACACTGATCTATACTTAGCGTGTTACCTAGATCACTTATCTCTTATATTATATGATGGGACGGAACCCTCGGTCTTCGAGTTCGAGTTACACATGACTGATTTTTTTAAATAAGGAAATTGTTATTTACATGCTCTACTTATGTTATATAATAACTTGTAACTTGAAACTATAGCCCTGACTGAGGTCAAGCGTTGATGGGTTGACAACCTTGAATATTGATAGAATGCTCCTTAAGCTAGTAAATTATTTATCGCAGTCAAACACACTTAGACACAAACTTAGGTAGTATCTATCTTGCTTATTATCTTGTACAGAGGATAAAGGAGGCAAAAGCAAAAAAGCTTGCCCAATTTTTCCATTCATCGTCGATATGGAAGTGCTTATAAAAGCGACAGCAACTTTATATTGAATGAGCTGGTCCGGCGGAAGTTGTCCTAACTGGATAATAATAAAAAAACCTATAAGTCAACCGCAGTGCCACCTACCGTGTTCAATTATAAATCATCATTTTTTGTACATCATAGGAGGGAAACGAACTGGTGGGTTACCTGATGTGAAGTGATCACCACCGTCCATAGACACCAGTAACACCAGAAGAAGTCGCAAGTGCATTGTCAGCCTGTGTTTATGGGGAAGGGGGAGGGGGAGGGGAGGGGGGTTTAAGAGAGGGAAAAGGAAGAGAAGGAAGGGAGAGTGAGCTCCGCCGCTCTCACTGACCGAACGAAACGCAACAATTCAAGCACAATTACTTCACGTCGGTTTTCTGTGGTTCGGTTGTTACTACCCCGGACGAGCCGACCCATTCATGCTGAAACAAGTTATAGTATCAGCATAGCTTTACCACTTATAAAATTTACATTCCTCATTCACCTCATTCATCATTCATTTAACACACACAAGATTTTATCAAAATCTGTCCAACCGTTAATAACTTTCAATAGTAAAACGGGTCATCACACTTTTGTTTTGTTCCCGATGTTCTCACGTTCCCTTTCAAATGAAAGTGATATCACCCGACAGTCATTGACACTGTGCTTTAATATATATGCGTAGAGGATTACGTATAATTTTTGTATTTTTCTAGATAATTGGGTCAAATATTAAGCACTTATAATTTTAATTGATTTAGAACGTGAATCGAGTGCAGGGTGTCTTCCAGAAATATTGCTACTCTCTAAACAGTCACCTGGTATATATAAAGATAACGTGATATTTTGTTAGAGTCCAAATTTTGAAGAAGCATAATTTAAAAAAAGAAATCAATTGGCGTGGTGACTACGCCACTCCCTCAGGAAGAGGACTATGACACTACAGAGGGTCTCTTATAAGGTGATGAGATACGCTATGTATTGGCTGGAAGACTAGTTAACATTGATTATAGCATAATTTAGAATTCAACGATTATTATTTAACGTATCCGATTATAAATAAACATGTGACATACATTTTAAGGTCGTATATATTATATTTTATTCAAAGAAACAAATACAACAAATCTGACCTCGATTGATTATTTTTGGGTGCCTTTGAAGTGATCTTATTCGAAACTTAACTTTGTGGTAATGGATTTAATTGTAAATATTAAGTAAATAAGGATTGCTCCAGATTGCAGTCTATAGTATGGACTGAAATTAAGAGCAGGATAAAAAGGTCCATCGAAGTAATAATGTCAGAAACTAACTTAGTGTCAAAACGACCATCACGTAATTGCACGATGTGTGGTGTGGTTCAGGAAGTATACCATATTTTGATGGAATGTGTTCAATACCAAGGTTATAGGTTTTTTTTTTTTTATATTACTCCATCCATTGCATTTATTACAAAAACAGGCAGTTCGAACAATATATAATATGGGACCTCGCGAATCATTAAAAACGAAGTTGCAGGAATTCGGTATCTTAACTCTACCCTCCCAATACATTCTTGATAATTTAATGTATGTCCGTAAAAACTTTGAAAAACTTAATTTAGTAAAATACCGGCATAGTGTAAATACTAGAAACTGTAATAAACTGGTTGTCCCATGTTTCAGACTTAACAAAACCAGTAATAGTATTAGGGTCTACAATAAAGTCCCAAAACATGTTACCGATTTGCCGGATTGTAAATCTGAGTGGATCAGTATGTGAACGATAGTGATGTCTGGAATCGACTCTTCTCTGTGCATCCATTAAAAGCTATTGTATGATGTATTGAAGATATATGTTAAAAAAATATACCAGATTTCTTGCGGTTCTTCTCGATGACTGGGTTGTTTTCCGAACCGATGGTAGTTTCTGGCGTTTATAAGTGCCTTATTTTGGCCATAAAAATAGACTGATTAAAGTATTTTTTATTTTGATCATATATGTGCATTTATATTTGATGCTGTCAGAGTGCAAAAATGCCCTCTGTATCAGAGTGCTAAGATGTTGTACAGAATTACCAGTTTGACTTTTAAAATTTGATTATTGTGGAAATTAATACATATGTGATGTTTTTAGCTTTCGTCGAAAACGCTGTCTAATCCCTTTGTGATATAACAGAATTATTTATATAATAAACGAGGCAGACGATGTCACGGGTGTTAGCTAGTTTTTTTTCAGTTACATCCATATCAATTGCGAATTGAAAAGACGCGGTTTTCAATTGTTTTTGTTGTGTATACAGTCAGCATTATCAAAACGTGCATTAAAAATACTTGTTACGTAAACATAGTAGGTAGTCCGGTGAAGCTGTTAAGACCTTGCTGAGTCAATAGCATAGACATTTCGAATAAAAAAAAATAGTCTTATGAAATCATAAGCTATACACAGAATGTGTGTGTCTATGAATGTTTGAACTGACTACGTTGTTGTCTTGACAAAGCTTCACCGGGCTAAAACGTATGTTCCTCTGTAACGCCTAAACTATCATCCGAAATTAATGAATAACATGTCAACGGCAAAATACAACCACGATATTGTATTGAATTATGCTATTAATGTGGGAGTGATAGAGGATTTCAATAAAACTAAATAAATAGGAATATGTAAAATATGGATAGTTTAGTGGTTTTTTCCATACTCGGGTTATAGCTTTTTTTATTTTTTTGTTTTATTCACACTTGTATTGAGTTTGTTTATCACAAATGCCTTCGTACCTTCTAATTTGATGCGAAAAGATGCCAAATTTCCGCTGACTCTTAGATATCACAGTTATAACGTTAGAGTTGTACTATTGTAGTCCTTAGACAGTATATTGGTAATTGTATCAAATGAAATATATTTTTCACGACAATTAACTAAAGAATTTTAAGTTTCGATTAAAATGAGAGATAGTAAGAAAAATCAATGTTTTGAATAAAGAAGAAAGGAAGATACATATATTTATTCAGCATATTCAACACATATTTACTAGTACATACATAAAAAAAATAAAGTGAGTGTTATTAGATACCATTTCAAAAAGACAACGCCTAGTGCGTTCAAAGGTCTAATAATGTAATCAGTCTGTTCAATGTATTAATTTGGTTAAATTTTTTTTTTAATTTTCTTTATTAGTATATTACATTTTTATTATATTATTAATTAAATTTTTGCACCCCCTAAAGAGTTTTAGTGTTGCAGACAAAAAACTGTAGACTGTTTAATTATTTCCTTACTAATAACGAGTTCAATAACTAATTTAGTCTTCATTCATTTTACCTCACACTGATAATGTTACTAGATTTTACTAGAAAAGTTAGTAGAGGAGTTTTTGGCGGGATTTTAATCTGTCTTGTAGTGAATTTTATATTTTATTCATAATCTTGCGTTACTTGACTTTATATTTTGTAAACTTGGTAGTGTTTTACGTAATATAGTTAGTTTATTGTGCATAAGTGAAGTGAATGGAAAATAATACCATGGAGCATGAAATTCTGATATACCACAAAAACTCCCTGGAAGATTCTAACAATGGGGCCACCATCTTTTTAAAATGTTGTAATATTCACACCACGCTTGTGACATTATTTTAATATTATTAACAATGGCCAGTGGTAGATTTACCCTAAGGTACTGGCTGGTACTTACTACATGGACTGGGGCCTACGGCGGCCAAGATTGTAAATCCGCTACTGACAATGGCAGTAATAATCTGAAAGATTGGTTGCCAAATATAAATTAAAAAAAAAGAAAACTAATAGACTATAAACGAGTAGCAACTTAGTACAGACTTACTGAGTGCCTATTAATAAGGAGTAGGTATCTTCCGCATAGCGTCATGCACTTCGCATCGTCTCTAGGGCTTTCAAACTTCGTTTACTCTTAAGTGATTAATAAATATTACTGTTGATTTTAAATACCGTATTAGAATATTTACATACTAGGTTTTGTTAAGGAATTTACACGGCTTCCGTGTTCATAAGCTTCGTGAAGAACACTGTATCCAATGCCAAGATAGACAAAAACGATTGAGAAATATAAATATTTGAGCAAATTTTGCATTTATGCAAACTATAGTTCAATGAGACTATAATAAGTAGCTGTGACCGTAAACAACAAAACGATTATTATTTTTTTTAACTTTACTTTTGGCAATCAATCTTTCAGATTATTACTCCCATTGTCGCATAGTCAATAATATTACAAGTGTCGTACGATCATTTGAATGTTAAGTGTCGTGTGAATCAATATTCTAACAAGATGATGGATCCCTTGTTAAAACCTTCCAGGGAATTTTTGTGGCATCTCAGAATTTCATGCTCCGTGGTATTATTTTCCATTCATTTCACTTATGCACGATAAAGTATCTATATTACGTAAAACACCATCAAATTTATTATTTATATGTTGTAATCCTGTGGAAAATGGCTCATGGATTGTCATTGACAGATATTATAAAAATAAGTACAAAATGGTGATTCTCAAATCAAAATGTTTACAAATCTCATTTACAACTTAAGTACAAATCACATGGAAACAAAGCAAACAATATGGGAACCCATATCTGTTAAATTAGAGTTCCCGATAACTTAGCAATCGGTTAACCTTCGAAAAAAAAACTTACGTTAGCTCATTTTATGAATAAAATGTGAAAAAGAGAAACAATATAAATTACTTTTCAAAACATTGAGGTAATTCAATAAGAAATAATTAAAATAAATAGATAAATAAATAATTTGTTGGTACCTAAAAGTACTGTGTGTTCCTTAGCAAGTTTGTAAGTGAGTATGACGAATATGTTGCTTACTTTCATTCACTTAACGACCTTTGTTAAAATTATTGAAACATATAAAAAATTAATGCGTTTAACCACCATACGCGATTGAAGTAAAACTTTTTAAATATTTTTGATTATGTCAATAAATAGTTTATAAATAAATAAATGAAAACATTTATAAAATAATAATAAAAAATATTTAATTGAGTAGTAATGAAATCATATAATAGAACTAGGTGTTGCCCGCGGCTTCGCACGCGTTTTCTGAATGTATTAAATAAACTTAAAATTGTTATTACATGTGTAAATAAAAATAATACTCTTTCAAAAATATTTGTAAGTATGACACGCACATCATCTACAGTAACAGGTAACATGTACATTATATATGTGAATACTAATAGTCTATCGAATGGGATGTGATTTATCATAAGCTACATAGCTGGAACTTTAAACTACTATCTATGTATCACCCTCAGTGCTCACTTACACTATATAAGAAAGTAATGAAAATATTAAGTTATACATTATCGAACAATATGTGTTCAATCTTTTATTATATAGATATAATATCGGGTATCGTCTGCCGAACTCGCTAGCTTAAAATAAAACAGCTAATTAGTTAGTTATTTGCCCGTAAAATTCCCGTTCAAATATTACTTGTAGTCCGTTGAAGCTGTTAATACCTTGCTAGGTCAACGGCGTAGTCATTTCTAAGAAAACAAAACCGTTCATATAGGTCCAGCTGTTTCGGAGATTACCCGGAACAAATAAACAAACAGATATATCGACAGAATAAAAAAAAATGTTGATATTTGTAGCACCGCAGATATATGTATTCATCAAAAAGTATTTATTTGAATATTATGTACACACGCTTTATTCTTATAATACGTAATATATCACACACCAAACATTGAGAACAAAACTAACGTAGAATAAACTTTTTGAGGACGGGATTTCAGTCTGTTATGTAGGGGATTTTATTTTTTATTCATAATTTTGTGTTATTTGACTCTATATTGTGTTAAATTGGCGGCGTTTTATGTAATATGGTTTGTTTATTATGCATAAGTGAAATAAATGAAAAAACATGTATTCTGAGGTCTCGAAAATTAAGAAGATAAAAATTAACGAAATATTACATAGAAGATTTGGCGCTTATATATAGAGAATACATAAGAACTACCTATATTGACAATTTCAGAATTGGCAGTATGGATTAATTCCTTCGCCTGTATTGTGATGGATGAATATTATTACTACTAATCTTTTAGAATAGCAGCACAAAATAGACTTTTAAAATGTTTGCGATAGCAACGTACTACTTATAATCAAAAATTGGAATTAAAAATAACCTAGAATAAACTTTTGAATAGGGACACAAAATAAACCCTAATAATATTTCCGATAGAATGTTATCATGTTACCATGGCAACGCATATAATACTGACACTGATACACAGCGGATGCTCTAAAAATAGCCCGATTTTGAGACATTCTTCATTAGTGCTCCGCTCCTATTGGTTTTAATGATATGTAGTCTATAGCCATCCTCGATAAATGAGCTATCTAACACTGAAACTTTCAAATTGGACCGGTAGTTCTTGAGATTAGCGCGTTCAAACAAACAAACAAACAAACAAACAAACTCTTCAGCTTTATAATATTATATAGATTAATTATATACAGGTGCGCGACCGTGCTGCCATCTGGTTCCAATGTAAGTAAGTAACTAATTAAATCAAAGCTTCATTATACGTAGTGCCATCTATTAACTTATTCGTAATTTAAATAACACAGGAAATATTATTAGAAATTCTTTGTTATAAAGAAAATAAAATATAGAAACGTACGAACAGTTTACTATGAAAGGTAACGAATTAAGTTAATTATGATTTAATAGAGATTTTGGTTATGTTTCATTATTATCTAACTGAATAAGTACAGAAAGGTGAGCCATAATGCCGTAACGAACTTCCGTTGCAATGTCGTCCAGTTACAACCTAGTTGCACTTAAAGAAATTTTACTTCAATAAAAAACATTTCATCAATTCAAAGAGTTATTATTTCTCACAGAAATATACTTGTAAATCATTATAGGAAACTACACAAAAACTCTTAAATTCTCATATAAGTATGTATAAGATTGTTAACAAATCTCACAGATTTTAAAAAGCCTTTTTTTAGGTTAATTACTATGTATCATGATAATTAAACTATAGTAAAATATATTTAGTAAATATCCTCTGTATTGACATCTATAAATACATTTTTTTATTTCAATCGGTTGATTTCAACCAGGATACTGTATGTAAAAAAAATAAACCTTAATGCTGCACCTTTTAAGTGTAGTCTTCAAAAAAGAAACACGTAAAATTATCCCAAGACGATTAACAACGGTTTAAATAATATTAAAACCTTTATAAAAGGGCACCCGTTGGTATTTAAATCAATAAAGAATTTCAATTGAAGAAAATTAAAATATTACCGAGCTGGTAATCCAATGACAAAGAGGTATAACCCGCGTTTTATAACTCTACTAAACTTATTTACATGATTCTTTTAGCAAATTATAGGTGTATTCTCTAGTCAGGTTTTAGAATATATTTTGTTCAATTTAGGGAGGGGAGTGGACTGATCTTATTCGGATCCACAAGAAGTGTACTTCTCATTCCCCTGCACATACTCCCTTTTTTACGTGGGGAAATACCTTACGGATACACCACCCGCTCCGTGGTGAGTGCGGGTTATGTTCCACTCGCATGGACTAAAACCCCACGGTGTAAGTTTTCCGCTATAGTTGGGGCGGCACGAGATTTCTATAGACTTCATCGTGCCGTCCCAGAGGTTGGCCCAGCAGCAAAAGCGCCGCCGCCGGGCCCTGTTTTGCTAGGAGACAGCCTTGTACACATCGACCGTCTTCTCCGTCCGTCAGACCTTGGAAATGGGAAGATGAACCTCCCGACCCATCTTCCCTGGTACGATTACTGTCGGAGGAGGCGGTCAAACTGCCGCCGCCTTCTACCTGTCCTCCCTTGGCGGAGAGGGTTACTTTGAGGATCCTACTCACGGACCCTTTTCATTGCTACTCCCTGACGGTCGATAACTTGGCGTGATATTTATTTTTATTCCAATACTCACTCTCTCTCACTATTATCGTAACATATTCTGTAGTATTATGCAGTGTATTCAGGAAAGCCGGTATGTCTTTTTATCTCGTCTTCTTAAATTACTAATGTTCAATCGATCTTAAATATCTCAATAATTAATTAATTAATAAAGATGGCGTCATTCATGGTGTCGTAATTTTAATGTGCGGTTTTGTGTGTATGTTTATACATATTATATTCAATGATGAGGACACACTAACGTACGATCCGCCTAATGGTCACACAACTAAAGATTAGCAGTCATCGCTACGTATGGTTTTTTTTTATTTTTGGTAACCAATTTTATAGATTATTACTGCCATTATAGAGTAGGTAATAATACTATAATTGTGTTGTGTTAATGTTCTAACAAGATTCCAAGATATTCCAGCGAAAAAAATAACCAAACTTTATTACGTAAAATACAACCAATACTACAAAATATAGAGTCAAATAACATAAGATTATGAATAAAACATAAAATCAAAGAATACAATCTCGTTAAAAAACTCTTATAAAGTCTTAAAACACCAGAAACATAATATGTGCGTTGCCGGAGCACAACTTTGCGGAATACGCCATTGTTAAAATAAAACACAAAAACAAAATAATTTACAGTTACAACATTTTACTGTTGCGACGCGACGTGGCGAGACAATTGTATTCAATATAATAAATAATTTTTGCGGATATTATTTGTATGGATGCTGAAATAATTTCCGTATAGCCATTTTGATGGGATCTTTCTTAATTTATTGTCAACCATTCTTTCCATAGCAAACGAGTTTAACTTGTATGTATCATTTTTACTTGTTTACCGTATTGAATTCCCACGACTGTAATCGTGACATTATAAGAGTCTAAACGAATTTATTTAAATATTATAGTGGACGCTACTTTGCACTTCCGCTAGGAATTGATTGACCACCACAA
>JACEII010000171.1:676726-700143 GCA_014332785.1 Antheraea mylitta | reverse complement strand
AGAGCTCCCTACCGAGGGATCGAACCTAGGCTTGAGCCGCTGCCGTGGGAGACCTAATCGGGTGTGCGGGAGCGAAAATAACCTCCAGACCACGGCGGCGTAAATGAAGTTTGATAAACATTGAAAGAATTGTAGTTGTACAAAGCAATAGAACATTTCGCCTAAAATACTTCTAATGGCAAATATCGTTAATATTGGTATTGCTAATTCATACATACAATTCACTTTCGGAACATTTCAAAGCAGATAACGTAAATCATTAAGTAAATATATTCATTTATATTCAAAATGTTATGTAAAATAGTCAATTATAAAAATATATAAATCAATGTTAAATAAAAAAAAAAAAAACAAATTTATATTAATTTTATAAAGAGGTAACATTTGTGATGTGAGTTAGTGACGTTGTAGAGGGTAATCTCAAGAGCTACTAGTCCGATTTGAAAAATTCTTACAGAGTTTTGTAGCTCATTTATCGAGGAAGATTATAGGCTATATACCATTACGCCAAGATTAATAGGAGCACAGCCAATGAATATTGTTTCAATATCGTTTTTTTTTTCTTCTTGAGAGTTTCCGCTGAGTATCAGTGTTAGCTCAAACTATTCCACGAGAACGAAGTCGCGGGCAGAGGCTAGTAACAGATAAGTTTAAATAACATATCTTCACATTAAGTATAGATGTTACTCAACTGTTTGAACCATAGTCGGATAGATGGCACTGCTGCACTTTCTGTAACTTTTAGGGTGTGTCTATTTATTTAATTATTTTCACGGTACCGCAAAAGATGGCGCTGATCAGTTAATAAGCTTTCAATTCAAGAGTTAACGACATCAATATAGACGCATAAAGTCGCATGGAGAGAAAAAGGACAATTCAACGCTTATACGCTTGTACTGAATTTTATACGTTAAATCTAGATTAATTATCTATGAATTATTGTCAATGCATTCTAATTCAAGTATATTATAAAGAACCTCCCGCCCTTGATTCGCAACGCCCCGAGCAACTACATTCATTCGCCCGCACTATTACTTCGTTCTTAGCGTATTTCAAGACATACATGTTGTATGATATATCTTCGCTTCTACGTCTCAAAACGTGACCTTACAAAATCTATAACCCTGCCATAATAGGTAGGCTATAAAATGCAAATATTTTATACCAATCTGACAGGTATTTCCTTAGACTACATTTTTCAGATCTAAAAAAGACAAGTTTCTTTCTTTATTTTTTCATGTTACAATTTCTATGCGAACTCTTGTCACAAATAACCATGGGTGAGCTTTCAATCGTGGGCCCATGTAATATAGCGGTTTTAAAAATAGCCCGTCTCGCATTTTGTTCAATTACTTTAAACAATTCATTGTACATTGTACAATTCGGGAATAAAGTTATTCCTTTCACAAGAGCCGGCAACGCATCTACGATTCCTCTCGTGTTACAGGTGTTTATGGGTGGCGGTGATCATTTACCATCAGGTGACCTGCATGTTCGTTTGTCACTAATGGTATAAAGAAAATAATGTCGTTCGATTTTCCATAGATGCGTATGAGAGAAGTTTTCTCCATACACCTGATCGAATACGAAGCGAATTTAAGAAATGTTCAACGAATTGCGATAACAACATTGTAAAGTGTGATTAGTCTATTTTATTGTAGCTTTTTTATTATTATTATATCATAAGAGACAAATGAACAGGTGGGTCACCTGATTTTAAATGATCACCACCGTCCATAGACACTTGCAACATGGGGAGAATCGCAAGTGCGTTGCCAGTCTGTGTTGGAGGAGGGGGGAGGAAGGGAAAAGAAGAGGCGAAAGGTGGAAAGAGGTGGGACTTCAGCGTTCTCGCTGACCGAACGAAACGCAACAATGCAAGCACTGTTACTTCACGTCAGTTTTCTGTAAGTGGATGGTACTACCCTGAGCGAGCCGACCCATTCATGCTAAAGCCAGTAATAGCTTCAGCGTGGCTCTACCACTCTGAAAACACTCAGTCTATACTCCTATAGATAAATATCTTAATTAATAACACTTAAGTTGTTACGTAACTTACTTTGCGATAATAGTTCAGTGGTTAAACTACCAAGACTTTATCGAGCGATAAACATTCGACGTACAAAATGCAACCAACATTACAAAATTTTCGTAACATACATATATAACATCTATCTTCTTCTATACATATAATACAGTATATATCTAACCTGTCTATCTTACAACTTTTGTGAAAAAAAAACATTTCAATGATTTTTTCAAGGAGTTTTTATCGCGTTTTATAATTCATGTTCCATGTTATTAAAAATTAGGGTGGATTAAGAGTTTCCGTAAAATAATTCCTTCATCTATCAAATATCCATGTTATTTGTAATCCGCTTCCTTTTTGTTGAATTATTAAACTATAGCACACAAAATAACAACAAATCAACATGGGGCTACAGATAAGGTAAAATCTATATATCTATCTATTTTTTTTAAATAATTAAAAATAAAATCAATAATCTAATTAAATAAACAAGACATTTTAATTTTCAACTTAATATGCAAGTAATATGCTACTAATCACTTCAAATTTAATATTCCTACTAAGCTTCCGAGATCTAATATATACGTACCATTTTACATTTCTCATTCTTATACTAATTTAGGCTTTGACTCTCCGGTCAACAGAATATCCAGGTCATATAACTCATTCCATTAAACATGTGACATTTTTTCAACTAAACGAAATCATTTCAAAACAGCGATAGAGGCTTATCAGTCTATTCACAAAATATAGTCTAAATCGGTTACGTATTTCTTTTTTGTCTCTTTCTGTTACTTTGTTATATCCATAATATTTTAAGATATAATTTTAGAGTATCAATTAGTTTTAATGTTTTATTTCTCTTTTTGTTTCAATTTCCTTGTTTTGGTATTTCTATGTTAAATCTTCAAATATGTAAAATAGTTTGACACTTAATTTTTTAATATTTAATTTATTGTTGGAGCAAGCCGTGGTTGTCTGTAAATATCACTACATTTATAATGTATCACAATAGTCCTACTTTTTATATACTGACTAATGCATTGTCATGTTGACGACCCTAAAATAAATAAGTAAAGCAAAGTTATATAAGTTATACTAAAAATATATGTTTACAATTTTTATGTAACAAAAGAACTTATTAATTGCCCCTTTAAATATTTTTCTATTTATAGAAATAATCTACAAAAGCACTTTGAAACGTATTATGTGCAAGGTTAAAGGACAAATGACAGTGTTGATATAATAGTGCATCACGATTACGATTTGTTTCGAAAATATTATGTAGCTATAAATATTACACTGAAAAATAAACTTTATTAACACTGCGTTAAATTCGAATGCCAGTTGCCTTCTTTAACAAACAAATAACAAAAATAATGATAATATAACTAATTTAATAGTTCTGACATAATTTATGATTCAATCTATACACGTCACTCGAACATTAAGCTTATGTTGACAAGATGGCGGAAAAAGTAGCTGTCGTTACTGGATCAAATAAAGGTTTAGGTTTTGCTATAGTGAAAGGATTGTGTCAGAAGTTAAAAGGAACCGTTTATCTGACAGCTAGAGATGAGACACGAGGACTCGAAGCTGTGAAAAAGTTAAATGAAATAGGATTGAAGCCTGCGTTCCATGTTTTAGACGTAAGTGACAAGGAAAGTGTTAAAGAATTCGCAGATTACCTAAAAAGTAAGCATGGTGGTTTCGATGTGCTTGTTAACAATGCTGCAGTATTAGAATGGGACGAAATATATCCTAGTTATGAAGTCGCTAAAAGAAACATCGATGTAAATTACAAAAGTTTACTAACTATAGAAGAATATTTGTATCCTTTGCTAAGAGATGGCGCTAGAGTGGTAAACGTTTCGAGCGGCTGTGGACATCTGTCAAATATAAAAAACAAAAAATGGATCGACACCTTACTGAGTCCCGATTTGACAGTTGAACAGATTAACAATTTCGTTGACGCGTATTTGGATAGTGTGAAAAATGAAACGTTCAATAAAAATGATTTCGCTGATGAGGGTAAACATGCGGAGCACAGAGTATCCAAAATCGCTGTAACAGCGTTAACTATGGTCCAGCAGAGGAAATACGATAAAAGAAATATTTCGATAAATGCTGTTCATCCAGGACATGTCAAAACTGATATAGCAAATGGCGGTGGCAACACAGATCCTGATGAGGCCGCAAAAGTTGTCCTTTACCTGATTTTAGATGCGTCACCCAATCTAAGAGGTACTTTTATGTGGCATAATAAAGGACTGATAGATTGGTATGACGCAGAAAGTGATTTTGCTTGTAAAAATTTGTGGTAAAAGCAAATCCTTATGCTAATTAAATCTTAATATCAATAACTTTATTTGTAATTATAAAATATATAGCGAAATTGTGTATATCATTTTTTCATTTACTAACCTTACATATATTTGCGGTCAGCCTGTTTTACGCTGTTTAGTAAATAAGCTTATTAATAATTACTAGTGGGCGCCCAGTGGTCGACATTCGACCATAGTTAATTGATATTTTAAAGTTTGAACTTTATTAGGGTTCTTCTATCAAAGGGTATTATTATACTTCTATAATCAAAGGTTATCATCATGGTTACTCAGTTATTTGCCATTTTCCATGACCTTTAATTATAACACATAAACATAAAAAAAATCTATGTGTAAATGAAAAGTGTAAATAAAAATTGAAATTAATTAATAAATTTGAAACAAAAAACAGGTGGTGAAGCTCTCAAATTCTAAGAAAACATAACGCAAGCGCAAGTGCAGCTCTGTTTAATATTGGTCATAAACCATCATACGATTCTGTAGATAGATATTTAAAATCAGATGAGTTTGCATCCCATCAGTAATTCAACAATGTTACGTAGTTGATAATAAGTAAAGTTCAATCCAAAAATAACGATGGCCATCTAGAGATATGTTATCCTTTGACAGATTTTGCTATCATGCTTGCTGCAAGTTTCTCAGCACCTGGCTATAAACTGTCTGAATCCGACGTTTTTTTTTTCGAACTGACTACGCTATTGACCTAACAAGGTTTTAACAGCTTCATCGGACTACTAAAGCGAGCGCTTGCGGCACTCAGCCGATTTCATTTGGGCAACTAGTTCAAGGGTGCACGGCACACCTCGGCTTGTACTGTTGCCTGATACATGCAATTCGCGACCTATCTGAACTAACCAAAGCTAAGCTACATATTCATACTTATATGAGTTATTGAAAGATATACGTGTACCAAACATACATACCTCGACAACTCTTATATGTATTTTGTGCCGGATAATTTTTATAAACTATTTCAGTTCGATAAGGGAAAAAATAAAAGCCTTCCACTTTCATTTGTAAGCATGTGTGCGTGCACGTGTGTAGAGATGATATGTGCATATTGTTGCAGTGTAGTGAGATTTCGTGTCAGGTATCACGCGAGCAGCGTACTCAAGGGCTCCACGCTTGAGCCGCTGCCGAGAGGGCCTAGTCTGGTGTTCGGCGCGAAATTTACTACCTTGGTGCTGCTAGTGTCCATGGCTGACGGTGATCACTTAACATCAGGTAACCCGTCTGTTAGTTTACCTCCTATGATATAAAAAAAACCATGAATGTGTGACGTCATAAGTCCAATGAGGTTATGGGAATGCCCATCGTGTTCACAATGGTGGATCCGCGATTGAGTGGCATTAGATAAAGAAACGTAAGAAGGTTCTACATAGGACTACGGAAGGAACTACATAACCATAATCGTATTACGTGTCAATCGTATTTGTTTAGGTAGACCACGTGGATTTTTTTATAAATTTAAAAGTTGTTCGCAGAATATATTACAACTAGCCTCTGCCCGCGACTTCATTCGCGTTCTCAATAGGAAAAAACATCCCGATTTTGAAACATTTTTCATCTGTGCTTCGCTCCTATTGGCCTTAGCGTGATGATATATAGCCTAAAGCCATTCTCGATGGATGAGCTATATAAAACCGAAAGAATTATTGAAATCGGACCAGTAGTTCCTGAGATTACCCCCTACAACGTCACAACATCACAACCTCACAAACTTTACCTCTTTATAATATTAGTATATATTATTGGTTCTATGACCATGGTATTGTTTATTCAGATGTTACTGAAACAATAAGAGATACACGTAGATATATACTGTCATTTTATAATTCGTTGTAAATGTAATAATCAACGTAGTTAATTATATGCGCCATTTAAAATTATTAGTGATGAGACTGTTACTTAAATATATCGATATTATAATTCAATTGCCTTTGAATTTATACTGATATTCGATAAAACATTATCTATAAAAATAAGGTATTTAATATGTTCCTTTTTTATAAACATTTCCCATCTAAACGAGGCAATGACTATTTAGTGATAAAAAGGTCGGATACGGACATGGACCGAATCTTTCTAATAAGATGGATCTTTCTTTGAAGGAAATATCGTCTCGTGGGATTTTTGCCAAAGTCGTATCTCTAGCTCATTTTAAAAGTCTAGCGTTAAATATCTATATCATTAATATATTACGTTTAGTTTTGTTGTACATTTAATGAATTTAGCAACTTATGTGAGACCACATCATCATGTATCATCAGAAAAGAAATTAGCGAGGCCTTAACAGCTTCCTTGCTAAACGAGGTTTATGGTTTATTAGTTATTGTCCGCGGCTACGCTACTTTAATTTACTATTGACCCGTCTTTCGGGAACAGTCTTTTTCTGAACATAGGGTATCCCATGTTCTTTCCGTATCCGGGAAAACGTATATTGATTAGGTAGCCTATAAAATATAAGAAATGAATAGATGTTCTCATTTTTATTTTTATTTGGGACAGTATTATTAGGATGATATGTCTTCGATTTATGATTAGATCCACTGTTATGGTGCTCCTTTTCCTTTCTAGTCTGTAGTGTAAGAATAATCAGTAACGTTGTCTTCAATGTTATGAACACCAAATATAAATAGGTAAAACTTAAACTACGAAAATCGAAACTTGTTAGTTAAATGTTAAAAATTATAATCACAGAAATTAGGAAAAATGAAACAGGACGTGTCGATATAAAAGAAAAATCGATTAAGGAAACATAAAAAAAACCACCAATTTATTTCAGACCACTGACGTTACTAATTATAGTAGGTGGTAGAGCGACGCTGAAGCTATTATTGGTTTCAGTATGAATGGGTCGGCTCACCCGGGGTAGCACCACCCTCTTACAGAAACACCGACGTGAAGCAACAGTGCTTGTATTATTGCGTTTCGTTCGGTCAGTGAGAACGCTGGAGACCCATCTCCCCTCCCCTCTCCTTTCCCCTCTCCCTTTCTCTCCATTTTCCCAAACCCAGGTTGGCTACGCACTTGCGACTCCTCTGAGGTTGCTAGTGTCTATGGACGGCGGTGATCGCTTAACAACAGGTGACCCGCATGTTCGTTTGCCTCCTATATGATATAATATAAAATAAAAAATATACAACTTATTCAAAAAAATACAACAAAAAGCCAACGTTACTCGGTTTAACAGGTGATGAAAAGATTCAGATAGACGACAGTTGTGGGTTAGAATTCCAAAAAGGATTCTTTATATTATATTCAAATTCTGTGATATAATATTAATAGTTGCCTTATGTTAGAAATAATATTTTATCGATATATATGAGTATTATATTCCTTTCCATACCAGCACTTTTATATCGAAAACAAGTAACAGGTTCCAATGCAAATATTACATACGAACATTGCGACAATACTAAATTTAAATACACTTAGACATACAACTTTTTGTTCGCTGTTCATTATATCTATTTTAGCAAAATGACTGAAAAAGTAGCAGTCATTACTGGATCAAATAAAGGTTTAGGTTTTGCTGTAGTGAAAGGATTATGTCAGAAGTTAGAAGGTACTGTTTATTTGACAGCTAGAGATGAGATACGAGGACTCGAGGCTGTGAAAAAGTTAAATGAAATAGGGTTGAAACCTGCGTTCCATGTTTTAGACGTAAGTGATAAGGAAAGTGTTAAAAAATTCGCAGACTACCTAAAAAACAAACATGGTGGCTTCGATGTGCTTGTTAATAATGCAGCAATACTGGAATGGGACGAAGTATATCCCAGTTATGAAACGGCTAAAAGGAACATTGACGTGAATTATAAAAGTTTGCTAACTATAGAAACCTATTTATATCCGTTACTAAGATATGGTGCTAGAGTTGTTAACCTATCAAGCCGCTGTGCGCATTTGTCAAATTTGAAAAACAAAAAGTGGCTCGAAACCTTGCAGAATCCCGATTTAACGGTCGAACAAATTAATAATTTTGTCGATGATTATTTGGATAGTGTTAAAAATGGAACGTTCGATAAAAATAATTTCGCTGATGAGGGCAAGCATGCTGAATATAGAGTGTCGAAGATTGCTTTTACAGCGTTAACCATGGTCCAACAAAAAAAATATGAGAAAAGAAATATATCAATAAATGCCGTTCATCCCGGTCACGTTAAAACTGATTTCTCTCGTGGCAGTGGTAATTTACATCCAGATGAAGGGGCCCAAACAATACTTTATCTTATTTTTGAAGCGTCTCCCAGTATTCGAGGAACGTTTCTGTGGTATACAAGAGAGCCTATGGATTGGCGTGACGCAGACACTGATTTTGCCATTAAAAATATCTGGTGAAGATGAATACATTTTTCATTCATATTTTTATTTACTTTTTAATGTTTAGTGATTGAGAATGTAATACGATTGTTCTACTATTTGATGGATACTATGCGTTTTATATGAATAATTCAATTCCTAGTGGCCGCCCTCGACTTTGTCTGCCTTTCGTTACTTTGTACTTTCTTAAATGATAAATCCTTACATCATCTTTATGTAACTATTACAAGTTATTACACAAAGATGGTTTTCAGATAACATTTTTTTTTTCAAAGCAATATTTTTTGTCCAACTAATAAAACAATGCGTTAAAGTGTGTAAATAGATCTGTAAAACAAAATTCAGCTTAAAGATATAGAAAATAATATCATACCTGTAATTGTTCTGAGAGATTTACTAGATTTTACATAAATACTGTTTGTATATGACAAGTATTATTAATAGTGATTTAAATACTATGTCATTAAAACATTGAGTAGATATAAACATATTGAAAAATGATTTATCTCAAATTTAGACGGAAGACAATTAAATGAGGTAAGTACAATGAACACATAAAGTACTACGCATAACGAGTAGTAGAGAGTTGTTAGCTGGATTTTAGTCTGTCATAAAGTGAATTTTTTATTTTTTTCTTGTGTTATTTGACTCCATATTTTGTAAACTTGATGGAGTTTTTCGTAATATAGTTAGTTTATTGTGCATACGTGAAGTGAATGGAAAATAATCGCTCGACGTTTGGAATATTATTAACTACACGACAATGGCAGTAATAATCTAAAAGATTGGTTGCCAAAAATAAAGTAAAAAAATGAATAGTAGTAGTAGTAATAATAATCGTCCAATAGGAGAGCCGAAGGAATTAATCCATACTGCTAATTCTGAGGTTGTCAATATAAGTAGTTCTTGTTTATTCTTTAGCCAGTTCTCTTCTATATCCAAGTTAATGTTAAGGCATAAGCGTAAAATCTTCTATATAATATTTCGTAAAGTTTTAACGTTCTTTTTTATCATTAACAAGATAATTCATTAAAAAGAAATTCAAGTCGTTTCTTTTGCCAATTCTGAAATTGTCAATACGAATAGTTCTTATATATTCTTTACTCAGTTTTATTTTATGTTTAAGTTAGTGTAAAATCATATGCACCAAGTCTTCTATATAATATTTCAGCCATTTTTTATCTCTTTGATATTTGAGTAATCATAAAACAAAATCGTTCAAATATCTCCAAATGTGGTGTTAATAAAGTTAGAAAATTAATATTCAAGTAAAGTGTCGGGCAATGATTTTGATGTTTCAACAAGATGGTAGATCCCTAGTTAGAACTTTACAGGGAATTTTTGTGACATTTCAAAATTCATATTCCGTGGTATTATTTTCCATTCTCTTCACTTATGAACAATAAAAAAACCTTATTAAATAAAACGCCACCAATTTCCACAAACATTCATAATCTTGAATAAAATATAAAATCCACTACATGACAGACGTATGCATAACGAGCAAAATTGTCATTCTTATTAGATTGTCGTTCTAGTACGATGATGGCAAATACTTAATCCATGCTTTGTAAAAGTAAATTATCGACCATGCTTCCTTGACATATGTCAAACAGCCAGTAACAGTTGACAGTTAATTGATAAATGGATGAGCTTTGAATAACGTTCAGGGAAGTGCTTACCGGAAGAAAATTATAAATTTTGTATATATATATATAAAAAAAAAATAACTACAAGTTTTTTTGAATTAAAGTGTATTAAAAATATTACACATTTAACGAAACCTATTTCACTGTTACGGATCGACCGTTCTGTCAGGTGAGTTTAACAAATTTAATTTAATTTTTCTATACATATAAATTGAACGCGAGAAAAGGATCGCGGTATATAATATATTATTTGCGTCTGCATTGTAAATAGTACATGGATTTATCTTGTTAGTTTAATTCATTACAATGTTAAAGTTGGTACTCTAAAATAGAATAATCGCCTTGACCTAGCTAATTTTCATTAACATTCTCAATGCGGAGTTCTAGATTTAGTACGAATCGTGAACACTACAGCAGTGTATCTTTTTTTATGTGGATATTTTTTTTATTTTTTGTGAAGTGTGTAATTTTTTTTAATTCATAAAACTAGTAGTATAAAGTGGATGGCTACTAGCCTTGAGTCAGAGTTTACATTTATATCTGATTAATTGCGTCAAAATGTGTGGGTAGAGAATTAATAGTGTTCCATAAAAACAAATCACTATAGACTGGTTTTTCTATAAACATATATAGAGCATATATGTTAAAAAAAAAAACAAACATGAGTTGAATATGTAAAAATAGACCTTGAAAATTTTTTGTCCAATAAATTACACTGAGTAGTTATAAACTAAACCATTTTGTTATTAATGATGGGCCATTAATCTGTCTTCTCACTGATAGCCTGTTTAGGTGCTAACAATCATTTTGGTTAAATATTGTTACATTGAGTTTATCTGGTAGGATATTTTCTCTCATTTAGAAGCATCTCATTTAAAATAAGCAGTGTTATTATAAAAAAGTTATACACATATTTAAAACTTGCGCTAAAAAAAAATTGGGTACTTTCGTATTAAATGCACAGCACTCGGCGACCACTGATGAGGCAAGTTCACATTATCCTTTTTCACAAGTCTAATCTGGCTTTACCAAAGCAAGATAAAAAAGCAAGCAAGATATAGAATGATTAGCGAGCTCTATACATTTAACCAGAAAGTACCCAAACTTTTTGAAAGTGAGTATTCAATACATATTTAACTTTTTTATAATAATGCAGAAGGTGTTTATAAGGGTTTTCCTGTTTCATGCAAAATATATCACTGGTATAATGATTGTTTATTCTAATTAAGAGGCAAACATTCAATAAGGAAAGATAAAATGAGCTTGAAGTTTAAGTTTTAATAATGATCATCTTCTTAGCTTTATTTCACCTAAGTAGACAACCAGATTAGGCCCCACTCAGCAGCGGCTCATGTCTAGGTTCGTTCCCTTGGCATGGAGCCCTTAAGTGCGATGCTCGCGTGATACAATGAAACAAAATCTTACATCACTGTAACAACATTACACATATCACCCCCACACATGTGCACACATATATTTTTACACATGAAAGTGGAAGGGTTTTGTTTCTTTACCTTATCAAACTGAAATAGTTTAGAAAATTATCCGATACGAAATATATATACGAGTTGTTGAGGTATTTATGCTTGGTACACAAGTTAGCTTAGGCCAGCTCAGATATGTGACCTAGTTGTCAAATAAAATCGGCTAAATGCCCTAAGCGCTCGCCTTAGTAGTCCTGTGAAGCTGTTAAGACCTTGCTGGGTCAATAACGTAATCAGTTGGAGAAAAGAAAAACCTAAGTGAACAACATGGTTTCCTTTTCCACTCTCCCCTGTCAGTTGTTGTCTCAGTATTCACACCTTTTATACACATATAATTTTTCACATAATCCATACCTTTTTATCATTCCCTCCTATATTTGTTCCTTTTCATACATTTTTTTAGGGGCTTTTGTTCCCCAATCTTTTTAGCTTTATCAGGAGTGTCGCTGATGAGGTATTACCAAGTCATACAACATCTTAGCTTTACCGGAACAGGGTACAGCCACGAAACTGTGACAAATATCTATGTTCTACCAACTATTACTCATAATCAATGACTCTCTTTTGATGTTGTTCTCAGCAAAGTCCATCATCAAGTGATGATGTGCCTCAATTTTTCTATGTACATTGTAATCGGGAGATACCACTTTCCTCATGAAGTATGCAAACACTTCCTAATGGATATTGCCTTGAATGCAGTCTTAAAGCTACCTTAATAAGATTCATACTTTAAGTAATTAAAACATTTTTTTTATTTGTTTATTTAGTTACAAGTATTACAGTTTTACCCATACTATGTAAAACAAATGTTTACACATAAAACAACATATATATATACATATATAACTCTAAAACTAAAAAATAAAACAATGCAATCATTTTAGATGCTCATAAAAACTCATAAAAGCAACACACAATTCATTCCACTCACAGGCAAATATGTCGACTAGTGAGAACTGAACTAAAACTTCATTAAGAGACATAGCTTCTGGATGAGGGCTGAATTTAGAAGTGAAATGATATTATCACCATTACATTATGTTTAGAAAAGTCTGTTGATACTCATTGGTGAACTAACACCATCAATTTGAGAATATTTCTCAATCACCTATCAGTGTGTTTAAGTAGCTTTATTTGAAATCTTGTACTTTGAGCTTAGCATCTAGTCATCTCTGACCTTCTCATCACTTAACAACAAGTTATCACTTAAGACATACTTGTCCCACACTTTGAGATGATAAAAAAAATAAGAATTGTTTTTATTGATTGGTTGACAAAGAAAAAAGATGGAAGAGTTATCCAAAAAGAGTACAAAAATGATACTAATTATTTATATAAAGCACTGCCTTCTGATCGAAATCATATGAATAAGGGCATATATTGGCACAGAGTTCCCGACTCAGACAGTCAGGGGTTGCAATCTATTGTGATTGGCTTCATCAATGTCACTGATGTTTCTATTTTCAGTTACTATTAGCTATAGTTTGTAGTTTTCACTAACATAAGGTGAACAATGGCACAGAAAAATTGAAATTTTATATAATTAAATATAGGTGGCAAAATATACTTCCTACCAGTTAATTAACACTGAATTTCATTATAGTTTTTAATTTTTTAACTGTTTTATAATTAAATTATTTTTCTGACAACTGCCACATACAATTAACAGCTGCTGCAAAGCCAACATGCATTCTGTTACCATCACTCTGTATGTGTTTTTTCATCACATCTGCAGTGCATTAATAAGAATGAATCAGTTTCTTTTTGGAAACCACTCACAATTGGTAAGAAATATTTAAAAATCACCAAATCATAGTTTTCATCGAATAAATACATGACTAATACTAAATCATATTTTTTAGATTCATTTAAAAAACTAGTATTTTTTTGTAACAATTTCTCATGTTTTTTTTTTTTCGATCTGACTACGCTGTTGACTCAGCAAGATCAAAAACTTCACCGGACTACAAAAAATGTTGGGTTCTGAACCATCGGTCCGTCGATCGATCGATCGGTATAAGGTCTGGTACATTACAACTAAGCTATGGCTTTATTACATAATGTATTTTACAAATGAAAAAGATTTTGCAAAAAAAGTGATGGAAAAGAAATGAAATAAATTAATGTAGTGAAATACTAATTCCAAACATATGTATCTATGTTAAAATTAATACTAATAGATTTTACCATGTATTCTAGAACATTACTACAAAGGAGTAAGTTCAGATACATATTTATTTCATGCAATTTTTAACCTTATATACACTTGAGGACTCTAGAGGGGAGTCATTTAAAATGCTGTTGACAAATGATGGTTACCGCTTGGCGATCCTTATGTTCTTGATAACAGCTGACAATCACATTTTCAAGTTGCTGGTAATACAAATGAAAAAAAAATTGAGTGCAAAGAGTTAATAAATAATATGTTATCCTTAGAATTGAGTAAGCCTTACCTACAACAAAACTGTTGATTGGGTTTTAATTACAGTGTGAATAAATGTGTAAGGAAAATCAAATGAGTGATAAACTAATTAAAATTATTGTTTGTGTGAACAAAGAAGTGTAATATTTTTCTATGGATTTTGAATGTACAATGATCAAATAATATTAGAATAATATAAACAGTTCACAGTTCCTTAGAGTAATAACTGCAAGCTAGTTATTTTATGCCCCTATAATTTTAACTTTCTCACATATGGTTTTATTTTAAGAAGAGTGCAATGTCTTAACTAAATATACTTTAAAATGATAGTTCCTAATTGTTGGAGAATGGTATAATCAATATGTAACAGTTTTGTACATTACAATATTTGGAGTTGATAATAACAGTCACTAGTTTAAGACTCAAGATAGTGGAACTTGTGGTAAATTTGTGCAGTATTAAGCAAAAGCTCTTTATGAATCTATTAAAGCAACTGCCACAGAATCCTAGCCTCTTGTGGTTTTGGGAGATTAAGTATTTTATTACATAGAAGTCACAAAATGTGTCTATATGTCATGTCATGAATGTCTATTTACCTTTGGCAGATTTTCATCAGTTTTTCATCTTCCATGAATAAATAAAGCAAGTAGTAAATCCATCACAATAGGTAAATATTAATTTTATGTCACAAACAGATATCAAACTATTTCTCACTATCCTGTGTAATACGTAGCTACTTTACTGGTTCAACAAGTGTTCTACCATTTGGATAACCTAAGTAAGCTCCATTTACACTATGATCGTCTCCAGTCCCCTATAGATGTACCAACTAGAGAAAGTGTTGGTGTTTTGTTCACTTTTGAGATTGTACTAATTTTTTTCTAATTTTGCCATTCTTACACTCCATTAGCTACCATCATATCTTCATTCATAGAATCTCATCAAGCATTTTCTTTTCAGTTACTAATAATTTAATATGTTCTTCGGATTAGGATTAACTCATCTATATTTTATAGAATCAAACAGTGTTAACTAAGTACCTAAGTAACATTCTGTATTGATTACTATAAACACATTACGTTGAAAATTTAATTAAATAAAAATACTATATGCGAGAGAGGAACGCTTATAAAAAGTGTATCTGAAGAAGTGTTGTGAGTGTGATGTGACTTCAAATGAAAATGGTGGTTCTAGTGCAAGCTATAAGGGCGATGGCGTCGTTCGCTGCACAAGCGGCGCTGCGGTCCCGCTGGAGCTCGCTCGTTGAGTCCACGAGCGTGGACGTACCGGGCGAGGTTACTGACGGCGTGCGCTCCGTCGTCGGATGGCTAAAGCAGGCACGGTTTCGCGTAGTTTAGCCCTTATTTGCGCTGTTTAGCACTTATTTGCGCAGTTTAGCGCTTTTTTGCGTAGTTTAGCGATTTGCATGATGCACGTTATTTTATCATTAGATGCCTTTTAGATGAAAATGTTGAACGTTTTAAAATATAACTGTGATCCGAGTTCAGAAATTCGGATGGAATTATTTTTTTATATCTTCGTAGATAGAATTAAAGTTTTGCTACAACTGTCTAGATCTTTGTATAATTGTACAGATTTCTTGGTCTTCTCAATGTGTTGACGAATAAGTATAATGTAGTTTTTTTTTTTTAAACTTTATTTTTGGCAATCAATCTTTCCGATTATTACTGCCATTCTCACGTAGTAAATAATATCACAAACATTGTGTGATCATTCCAATATTAAGCATCGTGTGAAACCATATTCTAACAAGATGGTGGATCCCTTGCTAGAACCTTCCAGGGAGTTTTTGTGGCATCTCAGAATTTCATGCTCCGTGTTATTATTTTCCATTCACTTCACTTGTGCATAATAAACTAACTATATTACGTAAAACACCACCAAATTTACACAATATATAGTCAAATAACACAAGATTATGAATAAAATATAAAATCCACTACATGACAGACTAAAATCCCGCCAAAAACTCAAATGTAGTTATTTTGATCCGCTTATCATCACAATGGCTCCCATCGAAAATCAGCGCTGCGGTACTACTGTTGTACTGTACATTTTCGCTGAATGGGCTTGCCAATTGTTGGACTTTTTTTTTTCTTAATTTTTTCACATTTATTTCACTTTATTTTGTCTAATTCGTTTGTTTAATAATGTTTGTGTAAAGTAAATAAATATTTCTTTCTTTCTTTCTTGATGATAATAAAAATATTAAAACCCAGTTATTTGTCTTAATGGTAAGCGTGTTCTAACACCGTGTCGATTGATGTATGTTCACGTCCTTGCAAACAAACCGAAGCTTTCTATAAAAGACCTCGTGATCAAACCATAGCTTGATTGTATGTATGGCTTTCTCTAATACTCACTTAATCTAGCTACCCCAACTTGAAGATGTATCAACAAATTGCGTTCCCACATCGGCACCTAAGAGCCAACTCCCTTCTAGCTTTAGCATATTTGCCATTTCATACCCCATCGTAATTTCACATCAAGTGAGATTGTATTCAAATGCTAAAACCTATATATTCTCTTATTTACAGTACAGTACCTGGGCGACCGAGCCTAGCACGGTTATTTAAAAAAACATTTTTTAATTAAACTGTTGGGTTTGCCTTATAAAATTAATAGCTATCTACAAAAAAATAAAAAATATATCTATTCTGCTGTCACTCAAATTCGAACTGGGTTTATGCCGATTTTCGAAGCAACCGATTTCCATCTGAGCTATTTTTGTTTTGACAGCGGTGGTGAAATTTATCTTTATATTCTAGCTATGTTTTTAATTGCCTGAAAACTCAGTTGAAAAAGTTTTCTATGAATAAAATCTAACTAGATCGATTTATCGTCCCCGAAATTACCTACATACCTACGGAAATAGATGACGCCATTTCCGAGATCCTGAATATATAAAAATATACAAGAATTGCTCGTTTAAAGGTATTAGATATGTAACATACATACAGTACATATATTTTATGAAAATACAGTTCCTTTGATGCGCAATCATGTCTAAAACTATTGAATTTATTAACATTAAACTGTGACCATTCGATGAGGTATTTTTCGCAGATGGTTGTCTAGGCTAGTTATTTTTTTAAGTCTTTTTGCAATTTTCTTTAATGCCCAACGACGTGGAAGGCAGCAAGTATACAAAAAATTAACACATTGCACAAATAGTCGACAAATTAGACTAATTATTCGAAAATCAGCCAAATGTCCAATGAAAGTTCTTCCATGTAGTATTTATTTCACGGAGATTGCGTGCCAGTTTGGCATCTCCGTGTCCGCAAACTGTTACGAACAGATTTGGAGCGTAAAGTCCGACGACTTTTCCTATCTCGTGATAATAATTCGCCGCCGCGTCGTTCACGAGTTACAAAAGTGTGCAAAAATTTGCAATCGCAATTAATTTTTAAATATTGTACATTCACCATCGTGGAACTAGTGTTCAGACTTTAATCGCGTAGGTTAAATCATCTATACCTAATATTATAAAGAGGTAAAGTTTGTGGGTTTGTGATGTGACGTTGTAGGAGGTAATCTCAGGAACTACCGGTCCGATTTGAATAATTCTTTCAGTGTTATATAACTCATTCATCGAGAATGGCTATAGGCTATATATCATCACGCTAAGGCCAATAGGAGCGGGGCACAGATGAAAAATGTTTCAAAATCGGGATGTTTTTTCCTTTTGAGAACGCGAACGAAGTCGCGGGCACAGGCTAATTGGTTATAAGATAACTTAAGACATAATCTATTGGATCGCTATCATCTTCTTTTATATCTATCTATACATATAATAAGTATGTAAATATAACGTATCCGTACTTTTCAGTTTTTTGTAAAAAAAAGATGTAGGGAAAATCCAAAAACAACATCAGCAATTCATGTTGTTTCCAGTAATTACAATTAAATTAGTACCAAAATACTTAAATATTTTCAATATTCAATTAGTCTCTAGAAGTCGCTAGATTGAAAAAAACATGTCCAAAATCCGCTGGATCTAGCTACAAAATGTTTTTTTTTACATAAGGTTCCACGCGGATGGAGTCGCGGGCACAGCTAGTATGTAGGCTGCTGAATGCTATTCTTCTCGCAGCGTTAATTTAGTTTCTAATTTAAATTCGAAAAAACATAAGATTTAAATTAAACCTTTTTGCTTTCATTTTGTAATACTAAACTCTATACAAATAAAAATCAATTGTAGAATGTAAGTAACCGAATCATCACTTTAGAACAACTGCTTGTATTTAGGCTAATTATTTTTTTGTTGCTCATGAAAGTGTCAAGGCAAAGTTTTTATGGAAGAAAATGGCTGTAAAATCACACGGGAAAAAGTGATCGAGTGAATGAAACGAAATACAGTAGGAATGTTCTCTGTATAAAAAGTGATCGAGTGAATGAAACAAAATATAGTAGGAATGTTCTCTGTATAAAGAGTGATCGAGTGAATGAAACAAAAGATAGTAGGAATGTTCTCTGTATAGGTTAGGTACACAAATATACATCACTGCTACAACACTACACGATCACCCCCACACACGTGCACGCTACACGCTTACACATGAAAGTGGAAGGGTTTACTTTTTTCCCTTATCGAACTGAAAAACTCTCAATTTTCCGATAATAAATATATGGAGGAGTTGTTGAGGCGTGTATGCTTGGTACACATATACGTTTCAACAACTCATACATATATGAATAGTTAGCTAGGTTAGCTAAGATAGGTCGTGATTTTGCATGCAACAAGCAACAGCCAAGCCTAGGTGTGCCGTGCACCCTTGAGCTGGTTGCCAAAATAAAATCGGCTGAGTGCCTTAAGCGCTCGCCTTAGTAGTCCGGTGAAGCTGTTAAAACCTTGCTGGGTCAACAGCGTAGACATTTCGAAAAAAAAAAAAATTCTCTGTAGTAAAAGTGATCGAGTGAATAAAATAAAAGACAGTAGGAATGTTTTATGTAGTAAAAGTGATCGAGTGGGCGGGCAACGTCAGCTGAACCCGTCAGCTTAAAATAAAACAGCTAATTAGTTAGTTATTTGCCCTTTCAAATATTACATATATCCCGTTCAAATATTACTTATAGTCCGGTGAAGCTGTTAAGACCTTGCTAGGTCAATAGCGTAGCCATTTCTAAGAAAAAAAAACTGTTCAAATAGGTTCAGCCGTCCAGCCAGACCTATCGACAGAATTAGAAAAATAATATGAATATTTGTAGCATCACAGATATATGTATTCACCAAAAAGGATTTAGGAAAGGAATATTACATACACACACACATTTTATTTTTATAATACGTAATATATCACAAATTAAAAATTGGGAACAAAACTAACGTACAATAAAGTTTTTGGCGGGATTTCAGTCTGTCATGCAGTGAATTTTTTATTTTATTCATAATCTTGTGTTACTTGACCCTATATTGTGTTAAATTGGTGGCGTTTTATGTAATATGGTTCATTTATTGTGCATAAGTGAAATGAATGAAAAATAATACCACGGAGCATGAATTTTGTGGTTTTGAAAGTTAAGTAAGATAGAAATTTACGAAATATATAGACGATTTCGCGCTTATAGCTTTTCATTAACTTGGACATAAACAAAAACTGGCTAAAGAATTCATAATAACTTCCTATATTGACAACTTCAGAATTGGCAGTATGGATTAATTCCTTCGTCTGTCTTCGTGGATGAATATTATTACTACTAAACGTTTTGAATAACAACACAAAATAAACTTTGAAAATGTTTACGATATAAACGTACCACGTATAATCAAAAATTGGAAATAAAACTAACGTAGAATAAACTTTTTGATAGAACACAAAGTAAACCCTGAAAATATTTGCGAGAGATTGTTATTGCGTTATTATGGCAACGTATATAATCCTGACCGGATAAAAAATAGGCCGATTTTGAGACTATCTTCATTAGTGCTCCGCTCCTATTGGTTTTAACGTGATGATGTGTATCCTAGAGCCATCCTCGATAAATGAGCTATCTAACACTGAAAGAAAATTTCAAATCGGACCGGTAGTTCTTGAGATTAGCGCGTTCAAGTTCAAGTTCAGTTCAAACAAACTCTTCAGCTTTATATATTAGTATAGATTATAATCTGTTAACTTCAAAAATTATAACATTTAGATTCTATAGTAAAGTTATTGTCATACTTTATATGTATATAAAACAGTTTCAATATTGCATGAGAAATATTATAGAGTGCACCTAATATATAGTGTATCTAATAAAAAACAGTACTTTATAATGTATCTTCTTTTATATATAATGAAAATACAGTTCCAGGTTACTCTTTTTGTATTCGTTTAATTTTTTGTACCCAAATTATTTGTACCCAACGAAGCGTGCGGAAATCTGCTAGTATGAAATGTAGGAACCATACCAACGTGTGGTGACAAATTGGGTTAGCAGTACTTCAATGGAACGTATCCGCTTTCGAATAACATTGACCTTGTACCACCCTCGACGGGGATCTTCAATGGATGCTAATGGATGCTTATTCATTTAACTTGAAGTTTTACGGAAGGTATAATTTGTTTGGTTTAATACCTTAACAGACCAGACTGACGACCATATCTTTGCTATATTTGGCGAGAAACTGTCTAACACCCAACTGTGTAATCGGATATGCATATAATCCAGTCTCTAATGGAAACACTATCTTCTATCTGAATATCCCCACTTAAACTCCGTAGCTTGTTAGGTCGAGTCATATATTAAGCGTAATATTTCAACAGTTTCTTAAATTTCAATTGTCCACACAAAGTGAAAGTTCCTTAAAACCACACATAATATCGTTTTTGAGTTTTACGTCATTAATATTGGGAGGTATTATTTGCGATACTACAGGAGTAATAAAGAGAGACAAAAGTTTATATCCGAGTCTTGTCGGTTTTGCTCGATAAGAAGTCATATTCTTATTTTTAAAATTTAATCTACATATAGGAATTATTGCAAACAATTTGAGCAGTAATTTTGCTGACTTTGATTACACGAAAACATATATTAGACAGCTAACGATAAAATTAATTGCTTAAATATATATATATATCAAAACATGAGATTTTTATGTCTTCATTTGAGTTATCAAAATTACAATTCTGTTTACAATAAATCCTCTTTGTAGATTTCATTTCAAAATATAAAAATAGAACACGTTTTTAAAATGCAAACCCCCAGGATATTCGGTCTGGCAACGTCGCATTTTTGACAGTGCGTTAACCCATTCGCATAGCATTAATTTGTATTAATTAATGTATGAAGGATTAGAGTCGCACGCGACGTTGCCAAACCGTATTTCCGTGTGTTTGCAAACAGGAGACTGCGGTAAATATTCATTCTTTCTCTTATGTAATTGAATTTCTTAAAGTGCGAGTTTTTAAACTAATGTTTACTAAAAGTGAAATAAGGGAGATAATCTCGGGAACTACTGATCGGATTTTATTAATTCAAAATTTAATAAGAAGTAAAATAACACAGAGTAATAATGTTCCTTCCTAATAGTACAAACTATTAGGAAGGAACATTATTACTCTGTGTTATTTTACTTCTTATTAAATTTTGTTTTGTAATCATTGCGAATGAAATCGCATGCAGTCGCTAGTCTTATATACAGGGGAACACATAACTACTTTTCGTAATGATGTATACCTATATACATCGTACTGAACTAGCTATACTCGGGATTTCAATTGCGTTGTTAGCTATAAAACTATTGGAGTTTTTGAAGTGAAAACTTCTTTTGGCGCGTTGAGTTTTTTTGGCTGGTGATACATTTATGATTTCGCGTCATGACATGCTAGTAACGTGACCAACTGTATTGCGCTTCCGCGGCTTGTTTCAGACTACAAAACTACAAAACCTGTGTACAAGTAATATTGATATTTTGCATCTTATCATATTATCTATACTAATACTATTAAGATGTAAAGTTTGTGACGTTGTGACGTTGTAGGGGGTAATCTCAGGAACTACTGGTCCGATTTGAAAAATTCTTTCAATGTTATATAGTTTATTTATCGAGGCTATATATCATCACATTAAGACCAATAAGAGCGGAGCACCAATGAAGAATGTTAATAATCGGATTTTTTTTCCTTTTGAGTGCTTCTGCTGCTTTTTTTTATTGTAGCACGGCAAAGTGACTGCACTATGCCTGATGGTAAGCACAGTACAATCCAAAAATAATAGCGACCACCGATTGACATACTGTCCATCGCCGGTCGCCACTATCATGCCGGCCTGTAATAAGCTGGATATGCACTGGCTGATCCCGAAACGCGACCCGTAGAAGCGAATCACTATTATGGGCTTTTTCGCCATATGCATAGTGGTTGCGACCCAGTCGGGCTGTAAAACCCTACCACCCTGCTATCGCCATTGCCTCGTTCGTTGATCAGCTGGGTGCACCACGTGCAGGTGAGGTTGGTTTGGGTGTCTCAAGTCTTACGATATTATTCGACACCCCTTACACCCCATTTGACACCCCTTACACCCCCAAAAGCTTGTTAGCGTTAGCCCAAAGTAACTATTCCACGCGAACGAAGTCCGTAAAATCACTTACGATTAGTTATTTTGAAAAAGCCGCGAATCATCCCAGTCCGTTAGTGGTATCCGCAGCAAACTACGAACCCGTACCCAACGCTGGGCGATATAGAAGATGTCCGCGACACATTTTTACCGATCCTCCCGATGATATCACGTCAGCGAACGATCAGTACCAGCCTGTCCCTCGAAACAGCGTGCTGACGCCCACGCCCGCATAACCACAGATCGCGCCGCCGCGGTCTGGGAGTTAACTTCGATCCCGCACTCCCGATTAGGCCTCCCACGGCAGCGGCTCAAGTCTAGGTTCGATCCCTCGGTAGGGAGCCCTTGAGTGCGCTGCTTGCGCGATACGGTGACACACCCATACAACACTGCTACAACACTACACGATCACCCCCACACACGTGCACGCTACACGCTGACACATGAAAGTGGAAGGGTTTACTTTTTTTCCCTTATCGAACTGAAAAACTCTCAATTTTCCGATAATAAATATATGGAGGAGTTGTTGAGGCGTGTATGCTTGGTACACATATACGTTTCAACAACTCATACATATATGAATAGTTAGCTAGGTTAGCTAAG
>JACEII010000171.1:652453-667156 GCA_014332785.1 Antheraea mylitta | reverse complement strand
ACAACGTCACAAACTCACAAACTTTACCTCTTTATAATATCAGTATAGATTTTAGTATCGTAGCCGATCGGTTTCAATTTTTTGTTTATTGCAAAGTACAGCCTAAAGTGTACTTCTAACACAATATAAATTTTATAATGGGATTTGCATTAGTTAAGGAGTTAGAATAATTAATGTACATATATATCGCACTGCGCTGCCGTTTGACGCTTGCCTAAGTCTGTTGAGTTATTTTTTTTTATTGAAGCACGACAAAGTGACTGCACTATGCCTGATGGTAAGCATAGTACAATCCAAGAACAGTGGCGACCACCGCGAGACAGATCATCCATCGTCGGTCGCCACTGTCACGCCGGCCATAATGACGAAAGTCACCCGGTACTGGATATGCACAGGCTGATCCCGAAACGCGACGCGCAAAAGCGAGTCACTATGACGGGCTTTTTCGCCATATACATGGTGGTTGCGACCCAGTCGGGTTGTATAAACTCAAACACCCCGCTATCGCCATTGCCTCGTTCGTTGATCAGCAGGGTGCACCACGTGCAGGTGATGTTGGCTTGGGTGTCTCAAGTCTTAAGATGTTATTCGACACCCCTTACACCCCTTACCAGATATCGCATTAAAATGATGCGATGAAAACTTTTATCGTCCTATTTAAATGTATGTAAGCTCTAATATTGATCTAGAACAAATATTACTGGAATAAATATTATTAGAAATTTGTAATAAGCAAGAGTTTTTTGAGGAGAGGCAACAAGTGGCACTATTTATTTGTTGGGTAGTTTTTTGGGTTTTTTGGGTGGTAGTAATAGTTTGTTAGGGTAAATAATTATTCGTATTATTGGATACAAAAAACAATTCACATAATAGAAAAATAAAAAAAAAATATCGCTAAGCCATTTGATATGTCTTGTTATTGTTGTAGTTGTTCTGACCTTTCAGTGATATTTTAAGCATTTTTTTTTTTTTTATTTATTTCACATAACTGGTTAACAATAGGGTTCATTTCTGTTGACATCGATACAGTGATGTTGTTACTAATGTAACCTACTAGATGTGAAACTAGCATGCACAACATATGAGAGCTTAGAAATTTATGTTGAAGTTAAAAATTCAAACAAAATATATAAAAATTAAGTTAAAAGTCTAAATATACAAAATATATGAAAATTAAGTGAAAAGTCTAAATGTAATACAATTTTTTTCTATTGAGATTTTATTGAGGCTAAAGAACAATGAAAAATATCAAATTTCGCTTGTATATTGTTGTATTTGTGACACATTCGGTAGAGAGGCGAGTGTTGTCCTACGTTTGTCGAATACTTGGGTAGGAAGAATGTTTTGCGATTCTGTAAACGGCTGTTGTTACGTGGCACTGATATACCTATTTGTCCTAATAAAAATGAACTATCAATGTGGCTATTCAAAATCTTAAATAAGAAAGACAAATCTAATATGGTTCTACGGGATTGCAACGTTTGTAAATTATAATGAGCTAATCGTGACTGATATGACTGTAAAGAGTTACATTTGTTAGTAATAAACGTGAGATGGTATAGAAAACGTTTTTGTACTAGTTCCATCCTGTTTGAGTGCACCTGGTAGGTTGGATTCCAGACAGGACTACAATATTCCAAGATACCTCTTACCAGAGTATTATATATTAACAAGGATATCTTGGGTTCTCTAAATATCTTTGTCTGTCTTGCAATGAATCCTGACATTTTTGAGGCCCTTTTTATCATGGCATCGTAGTGGGAGCGAAAACTAAGCGTGCTATCCACTATAACACCTAAGTCACGTATACATGTTACTTCTTGAAGTTAGGAACCATTAATGAAGTAGGACGTTTGGCGCGGATTTCTCTTTTTTGTGAACTTTATATGTATGCATTTATCAACGTTCAAAATCATATTATTTCTAATGCACCAGTGCTGGATATAATCTATATAACATTGTAAAGAAACCACGTCACTATCGTTATTAATTGTGCGATATATTTTTAAGTCATCAGCGTACATTTTAAAGGGTGATGAGATATAACTACACAAATCATTCACAAATATCAGAAAGAATAGAGGCCCAAGATTCGATCCCTGAGGAATTCCCGAAGGTACAATTTTTTCCACTGATTTATAACCATGTACAGACACCAGTTGTGAACGATTACGCAAGTATGATTCGCACCATCGCAATAATGAGCCGTGAATACCGGCTTCTTCTAGTTTGTTAATAAGTAAATCGTGTTGAACCAGGTCAAATGCTTTTTTAAAATCAGTATAGACAGCATGTACTTCATTCTTTTTGTCCAGTTCCTGCACAATCTCGGTTACATATTCTGTAAGATTTGTTGCAGTAGATTTTTTTGCTCGGAAACCATGCTGATTGCTGTGTAGGATCTGAGATACGTGTCTGTATATTACATTTCGCACCAACGATTCGAGAATCTTACCAGAGGCCGACAGAATTGATATAGGACGGTACTGAGTCACATTACTGGGATCTTCTGTCTTGAAAATTGGTGTTATACTCGTATAGGCGAGTTTCCATTTATTGGGAAAAACACCTGTCAAGAGCGATTGATTAAATATTTTAGTTAAAGGAAAACTTAAATTTTTTGCGCATTTATATAAGAATAATGGAGATATTGAATCAGGGCCTGGACCTTTATTAAAATCAATTGCAAGTAGTGACTTTTCTACCTCATCTACAGTAAAAGAACAATGACTAAGTGTAAAATGATTATAGGGAGATTTATTTAAAATAGAGTCTAAAACGGGTATTGAAGATGGAGAGTTAAATGTGGCCAAATGTGTTGCATACACAGAATGAAAATGCTCAGAGAATAAATCACAAATCTGTTGACCGCCCGATACAGTTTTGGATCCTAGGGTCATTTCATTGAGGATAGCAACACTGTTAGACCTTTGTGATTTTAAAAATTTCCATATGTATTTTGGATGTGTAGACATATAATTAACGGCATTTCTTTTGAAATTATTGTAGCAATCCCTAATCATTGCGTCACAACGTTTGCGCAGTAAGTTAAAAGTTAATTTATCTCTAGGATTATTATACTTCTTGAAGTTAGAATGATATTTAGCTTTTTCTTTTATAGTTTTAATGAGTGGTTTACTAAACCATACAGGATATTTGTCGCTCTTAGATGTATGTTGGGGTGTATGTGCTTGTATTATAGGCATAATAGAATCATAAAACGCAAGTAACATTGCATTAACAGACATTGTATCCGTCAGCATTATATTCCAGTCAATTTTACGGAGTTCTTCATTTATTACATCATAATTACTTTTATGGTAATTTAGTAATTTAATATTTTTTGGTTTTATTACTCGAGCTTTAAAGAAGTCAACTGTAATTAATAAGGCTGGATGATGTGTATCTATATCGACCAATGGATTGTTTGTTTCCATAACAGATACTTTTTCGGGCTTGTTTGAACAAACTAAATCTAATATGCGATTATTCATATTCTTAATTGAGTTACATTGACATATTCCCATAAATTCGAAGGCATCTACTAAAGAGCTTTCAGTTATATTTGTGGTGGGTGATGACATCATGGTCTGCGTGTGAGGGTCATAAGTCCAAACAATATTGCCCAAATTAAAGTCACCGACGATCAAGATTTGCGAGTCGAGTGACAATTTGGTTACCACGACATTATTAAGATTGTATAGAAAGTCGTCTAAACACTGTTGTGATACTGGTGGAGGTATATAAACCACACAGATGTGTAGAATAAAGGTTTGAATTTTTATAGTTATCCATAAGTCTTCAATAGATGACTCCCATGATATCTTTCTTAGCGCGTCATATTTTTTAATCGAGGCTATAAGTACCCCCCCACCATCTTTTTTGTATTGACATGTGGAGGTAGCAGCCCTATCGCGGCGAAAAATATTATACCTCTCATCAAGAATCTCATGATCAAATACAGTATCATTGAGCCAAGTCTCAGTAGCTATTATTAAATCAAAATCATTCCTAAGTGCTGATGTATAAATAGATTCAGTTTTTGTTCTTAAGCCTCACACATTCTGGTAATAAATTTTTAAATGTATGTTAGCCATTAGTACAAAAAAAGAATATTAAAGAAACATGCATAGATAAGGTATACAATATTCGTAGAAGAGGCAAAATATTACATCTATACACAACGTATTATAAATTATTTAAAATATTACTGTTTTTAATTAATTTAGCAGGAGATTTGGTATCCTTGCGAACATATATACGCCCATTTCTCACCCATACAAATTCATACTTCTTGTCCTTTGCAACAATTCTAGTAGCCGCGTGTAACTTTTTGTTGGCTGGTGAAAGATGCTCAGTAACAAATATCGCTTGTCTCTCTCCACCGATGCCCAAATGGGAAGTGCAAAGTTTATTGTCACTGTGTTTTTTATTAAAGTTCTTCACCGAAGCCAACAATTGGTCTCTAACACGAGGACTTGCTAATTTTACTATAATGTTGCGAGGTCTCTTAGATTCCGTGTTAAGTTTAGCCGCCCTATGAAATGCTAGTAAATGGTTACTAGGCAGATCTATCCCGATAGTTGCTGCCAACTGATGCACTATAGTAGAGATATTTTCATTGTGATGCTCGGGTACACATTGTATCTCTAAGTTATTTTCACGTGCTTGTTGCTCAAGTTGATCGAATTTTTATTCTATATCCGTTATCTTTGCATGTAAGTTTAAATTTTCAGTTGTAAGTTTGGAGATAGTATTTTTCATCTCAGTATAAAATTTTTGCTGATCGTCGTGGCAATCTGACAAAACTTTATAGTTGTTATAGCTTCATCGAGTTCGCTTTTGATCGCAGAAAACTTAGAGTTAGCATCTTGCAAACCTTGCTGTACACTGGACAGAGTAGTATTGAACTTATCCAAGGTGGATTGCTGTTCTGTGAGTCTCTCATTGATTTCTTTTCGAAACTGACGTATTTCTATTATTATGGAGGAGTCAGAAGTGTTACCTGATGGCGAAGGCATTACTTCTCCTGATACTAGTTCTTCGTGATCTTTGTCTTGAGGATTACTGTAACTGTCTAGTTTTATTTTTGTACACAAAGGACACACCCACTTTACACGCGATGTTGTGGATTGTGAATAGCTGACACATTCCTGGTGAAATATACGTTGACAGCCATCGAATGTACATTTAATCCTTTTTTGGGTCACAGGGATAACAGCATCGCATGCTGAACATTTCATGGTAATTAAGTTAGGTATTAAATGCCGCTATATCGTTGACAATGTTTTGTGCCAATAGGAACAATAACAATAATGCAAAATGTTATAAGAAACAATAATTGCTATTCACTTGTAGTAGGCGCTCATTATTTGTCGATGACACAGCTCAATGTACTTGGATCACAAAGTGGGTAGTTAGGAAAAAGTTTTTTACGTATATAACATTTACTGTGTTATGTACAAAAAATAACACCTTTTCACTGCCAAATTACACTGTGAACCACTTATAAGTCACGTAATGTATCCACTTGTATATTATCTAAGTAAGTTAAACTCTTAGAACACCATTAAAAGTAAAAAAAAAATTGACTAGCTATGCAAACACGTCTGCTTACTCTCCTGTAGGTAGTAGGTATATTTCCCGATACATATAGGTTTAGTACCTGGGCGACCGAGCCTAGTTCGGTTCTTTAAAAAACATCTTTAAATTAAAATAAACTTAGGTTTGCCTCACAAAATTTAGATTTGTTTTCAAAGACAAAAAAAAAATTAAAATGATATCTCTTCTGCTGTCACTCTTCGAACTGGGGTTACACGGATTTTCGAAGCAACCGATTTCCATCTGAACTATTTTTGTTTTGTGAGAAGTGGCGAAATGTATCTTTATTTTCTAGGTATATTTTTTCATTGCCTGAAAACTCAGTTAAAAAAAGGTTTTCTGTGAATAACATCTAGCTAGATCGATTTATCGTTCCCGAAACTACCTACATACTAAGTTTCCCGGAAATAGATGACGCCGTTTCCGAGATCCTGAATATATATAAATATAAAAATATACTAGGATTGCTCGTTTAATGGTATTAGATAGATAGATAGATAAATGTACGACTGACTATATATAGAAAAAAGCAATGATATGATGACGTCATTACATATGCTATTTTCTTCGTTATATAGTTACCAACACGCAGTGATGACGTCATTATACATGTTATTTCACAGGTCAATAATAAATATATTGTCAAAAGCGGTACAGACTTCCGTCAGTTCTCGAAGATAAACATAAGTTTCAGTGGAGACTGTACTAAAGTGGAAATAGCGGACATGCATGTGACCAGCTCTTATGCAGAAGACCAGATCCTGAAGTCCAAAGTCGAGAAATATTCCGGTATGCTCATATTACTTTGACTAGTGTATTCTATTATAGTGTAGTCCGGTGAAGCTGTTAAGACCTTGCTAGGTCAATAGCATAGTCAGTTCGAGAAAAAAAAATGTTAAGGACTTGCACGGTCAATAGCGTAGTTCGAAAAAAAAAAATAGACTATTACAGTGTTTTTGAAATGAAAACTTGTATGTCGTTTAAGCGATGATCGAGGGTAAGATGGACGAGGTCCTGGGGAAGTTCTGCGTCCCCCTCGAGGGTCGGTTCTCGTGCATCCGGCGTGAGGAGTGCAACCTCGGGAACTGGGTGTGCGATGTGCTGTTGGCAGCAACCGGTGCTGACCTCGTCGTCCTCAACTCCGGCACCTTCAGGTCCGATCAGGTGGGGATAATATAAGGAATATCTATACTAATATTATAAAGCTGGAGGGTTTTTTTTGTTTACTATATAGTTTATTTATCAAGGCAGGTTATAGTCTATATATTTTCTTATTGTATACCATAGCAGGCAAAAGAACAGAAGAGTTACCTGATGTTAAGTGATCACCACCGTCCATAGACACTTGCAACACCAGGGGAATCGCGAGTGCGTTGCCAACTTGTATTGGGGGGGGGGGGGGGTCGATAGGGAGAGGGAGGACGGGGAAATGGTCTTCCGGCGCTCTCACTGACCAAAAGAAACGCAACAATGGAAGCACTGTTACTTCAGGTCGGTTTTCCGTGAGAGGGTGGTACAACTCCGGGCGAGCCGACCCACTCATGAGGAAACCAGTAAAAGCTTCGGTGTGGCTCTACCACCTACGATAAAGCACGCTAAGATCAATAAAAGCGGAGCACCAGTGAAAAATGTTTAAAAAACGTGTTTTTTTTTCCTATTGACAGCTTCCACTGCGTGTTAGTTAGCCCGAAATCATTACCAAAGCAGACAAAGTCGCGAGCAAAAGCTAGTAGACTATAAATTCCTTATTGCTAGACTTCTTAACTGCTGATCATGAATTAAATAAGGAAACTCAAACCTCGGCTAAATATCAGGTGTCCTTTCTGGACTCCATTGAGCATCGTGTTCGTCGGTTTGTTGGTGATGAAACGCTGTGGGAGCCGAGAATGCTGAATTTAGTAGGTGGTAAGGTGGTAGAGCCACGCTGAAGCTATTATTGGTTTCAGCATAAATGGGTCGGCTCGTCCGGGGGTAACACCACCCGACCCACAGAAAACCTACGTGAAATAACAGTGCTTGCATTGTTGCGTCTCGTTCGGTCAGTGAGAGCGCTGGAGACCCATCTCCCCTCCCCTCCCCTGTCCCTTTCTCTCCATCACCCCAAACACAGGCTGGCAACGCACTTGCGACTCCTCCGGGGTTGCTAGTGTCTATGAACGGCGGTGATTGCTTAACAACAGGTGTTGCCGCATTTCCGAGGGAAGCGTGAGGGTGCTTTGCACTCTCGGGACGTACGTCGACCCGCTGACCACCTGCGGGCGACTCGAGCGCGTGGCCAGGGTGCGGAGAATGCTCGCGCAATCCAGACCCTGGTCACACTTTCGCGCCGTGCGGCCGGTGAGGTTTTTAGCCGGTAGGAGTCCGGCATCACCCTGCAGCTGTTGCCCCGTCCCCAACGACAGCTGCAGGGTATCCTATGCAGGATTTTCCTCACCTTAAAAAAAAAAAAAAAAAAAAAAGGTGTTGCCGCATGTTCGTTTGCCTGCTAAATGATATTTTTTTTAAAATTAGAGCATCCGCGGCAAGTGGCTTGTCTCTCAGTGTTTTATAGGTTACACTTTAGAGAAAGTGCAGGGGAATTACATAATATAATTCCACCGTCTCCATTTCACCAGAGGACGACTAAACGCCGTGAAGGTTTCCACCCTTATATGGTTGATATTCCCGTAATTCGTGCGAAGCGATTTCAGTCCACATTTATTATACGTACCAGTAATTTGTACGAAGCGATTTCAGTCCACATTTATTATATAATATATAAAGATGAAGAGTTTGTTTGTTTGTTTGTTTGTTTGTTTGTTTGTTTGGTTGAACGCTATGATCTCAAGAACTACAGATCCGATTTAAAAGTTTCTTTTAGTGTTAGATAGCTCATTTATCGAGGATGGCTATAGGCTACATATCATCACGTTAAAACCAAAAGGAGCTGAGCACTAATGAAGAATGTCTCAAAATCGGGCTACTTTGGAAGCTTCCGCTGCGTGTTAATGTCAGTATTATACGCGTTGCCATGGTAACGCGATAACATTCTATTAAAAATATTTTCATGGTTTATTTTGTATTCCTATTCAAAAAGTTTATTCTACGTTAGTTTTGTTTTCGATTTTTAATTATACGTGTTACGTTTATATAGCAAACATTTCTTAAGTTTATTTTGTGTTGTTATTCAGAAAGTTTAGTAGTAATAATATTCGTCCAATAATACAGTCGAAGGAACTAATCCATACAGCCAATTCTGAAGTTGTCAATATAATTAGTTTTCTTCTATGTCCAAGTTAATGAAAAGGTATAAGCGCCGAATCCTCTACATAATATAACGTAATTTTTTATCTTCTTAATCTTCAAGACCATAGAATTAATGCTTCATGGTTTTATTTTTCATTCATTTCACTTATGCAAAATAAACCAACGATATTATATAATACGCAACCAATTTCTAGACGATATAGAATCATGTAACACAATATTATGAAAAAAATATAAAATCTACTACCTGACAGACTGAAATCCCGCCAAACACTCTTAATAAACTCTATTCTACATTAGTTTTGTTGCCAATTTTTTATTTGTGATATATTACGTATTATAAAAGTAAAGTGAGTGTAATTTATATTAAAATAAAATATTTTTGGTGAATACAATCTGTGATGCTACAAACATCAACATTTTTTTAACTCTGTCGATATATCTGTTTTTTATTTGTTCCGGGTAATCTCCGAAACGACTGGACCTATTTTTTTTTTCTTAGAAATGACTACGCTTAACAGCTTCACCGGACTACAAGTAATATTTGAACGGGAATTCTACGGGCAAATAAGTAACTGATTAGCTGTTTTATTTAATATTGTTCGATAATGTGTAGCTTCATATTTTCATTATTTTCTTATGTAGTGTGAGCACTGAGGGTGATATATAGTTTAAAATTCCAGTTATGTGGCTGATCATAATTCCATCCCATTCGATACATTATTAGTATTCACATACATAATGTACACGTTACCTGTTACAGTAGATGATGTGCGTGTGATACAAATACTTTTGAAATAGTATTATTGTAATTTACACTAGATGTGTAATCACAATTTTAAATTTATTTAATACATTTAAAAAAACGCGTGTGAAGCCGCGGGTAACAGCTAGTTTATTATACGTACGGCTGAATGGAATTCAGTTCCGAGGTCTGTCTTCCCGACATCTTATAACTTGGGAATCTTCAAGAGTAGAGTGAACAGGCATCTAGTGGGTAAGCGTGATACATCGTCGGCCTCATCGTCACTTGCCATCGGATGAGACTATGGCGAAGCGCGTACGTGTTGAGTAAAAATAAATACTGAAAGATATTTATTAAATAAGAGAGAAGAAAGAAAGAAAAAAGTATTTAGCCGTCACGGGACGACTGGCAGATGTGAAACTTCAAAATTGTCTTGTATAAGTTATATGCATAAAAGGACCGATTACGACAGGAATCACTTATGGCATGATGAAAAGATAAAGCTAGGAAAATTACAAATTAGTTCCGTAAAATAGTGACTGTTTATTAATTTTCATTTTGATTAAATACAAAAATTCAACTAGGCGCTGGAGCAGTGTATTTGGCGACATTTATCAATAGGTCGTCGGAGCTTACCACGTAACAATAGTAGAACAAGTGCCCTACAATATAGGGTTGCAAATGTTTTATTTCGTTAATAGTGCAAAGTTCGAGTTTTGCGTCGCCACGCCAACAATCAGGTTTACCCTCCGCCTATAATAGTTTCACATAATTCTGCTTACGTGATAATACTTTAACGGTCCCTAATGCTCATACTAAACAGCAACATTCTTAATGTAAAAACTCGCACAGTTTGCTATTGTCATCCTCGTCTAACGTAACGCGCTGTCTCTCTCTCATTCTAACCTACATTTCATTGACAGTTTTCATTTTTTTTTTGCAACCAATTTTCTAGTACAATATTACCGCCATTATTGAGTAGCTAAAGATATTAGAAGTTTCTCACGGTTATTCTAATGAACTAACTAAGATGGTGGCCGTCTTGTTAGAACTTTCCTGGGAGCTTATATGGCAAGTTATAATTCATACTCCGTGATGTTTTTTCTTTTGCCATTCAATCTTTCCGATTATTACTGCCATTGTCGCGTAGTCAATAATATTACAAGCGTTATGCGATCATTTCAATATTAAGCGTCGTGTGAGTCAATATTCTAACAAGATGGTGGATCCCTTGTTAGAATCTTCCAGGGAGTTTTTATGGCAAGTCAGAATCCATGCTCCGTGATATTATATACCATCCACTTCACTTGTGCCCAATAACCAAACTATATTACGTAAAACAGCATCAATATTACAAAATATATAGCCGAATAACACGAGATTGTTTTTTTTTTAATATCATATTGGAGGCAAACGAACAGGCTGGTCATCTGATGTTAAGCGATTACCGCCGTCCATAGACACTAGCAACACCAGGGGAGTCGCAAGTGTGTTTTGAGGGAAAGGGGATGAGGAGAGGAGATGGAAGTGGGGAAAGAGTAAGGGTGGGGAGATAGGCCTCCGGCGCTCTCGCTGACCTAACGAAACCCAACAATACAAGCACTGTTACTTCACGTCAGTTTTCTGGTTCGTGTGGTACTACCCCGAACGAGGCTCTACCACCTACGATATAATATAAAATTAAAAATCTGGTGTTAGTTTGATAATTCGTGTTTGTTATGATTCTAACCTTCCAGGTGCATCCAGCAGGCGAGTTCACTCTCCGAGACCTGGCGACCATCATACCGATGCGCGATCCTCTCGTGGTGGTGGAAGTGACAGGCTCAATAATACTCCAGGTCTTGGAGAATTCCGTCTCCAAATATCCGAGCCTCGAAGGACGGTTTCCACAGGTAAGCTGTTTTTTATATGACTTATGTAATTGTACAGTTGAGGTAAAAATTGTTTTGCACGCCATCTATTCGCTAACTTTGCGTACTATGTTCTTAAATATAAATGTTTGTTATTTTTATGTTACCGGATAGTCTTCGATTTTTTTTTATTGATTTTGAGAAGTCTTTTAATCTATACTAATTTTTTTTTACTTTATTTTTGACAATCAATATCTCAGATTATTACTGCCATTGTCGCGTAGTCAATAATATTACAAGCGTCGTACGATCATTTCAATATTAAGCGTCGTGTGATCAGTCAATATTCTAACAAGATGGTGGATCCCTTGTTAGAACCTTCCAGGGTGTTTTTGTGGCATCTTAGAATTTCATGCTTCGTGGTATTATTTTCCATTCACTTCACTTATGCACAACAAACTAACTATATTACGTAAAACACCACTAAATTTACACAATATAGAATCAAATAACACAAGATTATGAATAAAATATAAAATCCACTACATGACTGACTTAAACCCCGCCGAAAACTCAACTATATTAATATTATAAAGAGGTAAAGTTTGTGACGTTGTAGAGGGTAACCTCATAAACTACTGATCCGATTTGAAAAATTGTTTTAGTGTTATATAATACCCTATTTGTCGAGGAAGGCATTACAAATAGGAGCTGAGTATCAATAAAGAATGTTTCAAAATCGTTTTTTTTTTCGTCTTGAGAGTTACCTCTGCGTGTTAGCGTTAATTCACAAGTAACCATTCCACGCGAAAGAAGTCGCGGGCGGAGGCTATTTATGATTAAACAAACAACTTGCCGTCACATTTACACGTTAGTAGCTTGTTGAAGCATTACGCCTATAGGTGTAGCCGTATGTAATTCAATTTTCTGTATAAATAATTTAACAATAATAGTAAATAGTAAAATGATACAATAATATTAATTATGTATATATGAGCGCGCGACCTAGCTGCCATCTGGTTTCAATGTAAGTAGGTAATTAATTAAATCAAAGCTTCATTATCTGTAGTGCCATCTAGCAGCTAATTCGTAACTTAAATTCATGATAATTTAATGTATGTCCGTAAAAACTTTGAAAAACTGAATTTAGTAAAAGACCGGCATAATGTGAATACTAGAAACTGCAATAAACTGGTCGTCCCGTGTTTCAGACTTAGCAAAACCAGTAATAGTTTCTTAGGTAACAGTGTTAGGTTTTACAATAAAGTCCCAAAACATGTTACCGATTTGCCGGACTGCAAATTTAAGCGCTACGTCAAGCGGGTGTAAGTGTCAAAAGGATATTATAGAGTGGATCAGTATGTGAACGATAGTGATGTCTGGAATTGACTCCTCTCTGTGCATCCACTATAAGCTATTGTATGATGTATTGGAAATATATGTAAAAAAAATGTGCCCGATCGAGTTTCTTGCCGGTTCTTCTCGATGGCTGGGTTGTTTTCCGAACCGGTGGTAGTTTTTGACGTTCATAAGCGCCTTATTAGTGTCTAAACTGAATAAAGAATTTTTGATTTGATTTGATTTGATTTGAAATAACAATTTTTATTTCAATCGCGTGTGACTGTTACACACACTCATTTTTTACATAAAAAAACGCTTGTATGTGTTACAAAGACTTGCGACGTTCGATAAACTAATTACTGATTTATAATTTTAATCAAATATTCTACAGTATGCTATTTTGTTTTATGTAACATTTGTTCAAATCGTCATTTAAAAGCAGGCGGGGTTGTGAACAAAAGTTATTTTATAAATCTGTCGTATAGGTGGCGGGCGTGTCGTTCGCTTTCGACCCAACAAAACCGTCGGGCGAGCGTGTTGCCGAACATGTTGTGAAGATAGGGGACGAGTACCTCCAGCGCGACCAGAAGTACAGGCTCGCCGTCAAACAGTACCTACATTCCGGTAACGATGGGTTCACGATGCTCCGCAATTGTAAAGTCCTGGTAAGTACGATAGGGTGATATCGATTACGTATTCGAATAATTGATTACTATAATCGAAATATGGTTTTGGGAAGCAAGATGCAAATTAATTATATTGTATCCGCCAACCCAGTGATAAAGATTATGGGGAAGAATATAGATAGGATTTATATAATTCGCAATCTAGGGTTACTCATCGACCCGGAACTTCGTTTTGAGTCACAGATAAATATACTCATTAGAAACTGCTTCCATATGTTAAAAGTATTATATCGCTTTAGACAGTATTTTAGTATCACACTGAGGAAAATTCTGGTTGATAGTCTAGTTAGTTCTATCAAGACTCAATTATGATAATAATGTATGACCCTTGTTTATTTTTGAGTACTGATCGATCCATACAGCGTGTGCAGAATGCTTGCGTCCGATTTTGTTTTGATGTCCCGCGCCGTGGGCATATTACATCAATTTTGTATGATGCAAATGTTTTAAAAATGGCAGCACGACGCGTCTTACATATGGCTACGCTACTTTTTGGGCTGATAAAAACCAAAACCACCAAATATCTCCCGCACCATGACTAATCCATTAACGATACCAGTTAATAGAAGTACCGCTTTCAGAGGGTCTTTCAAATATGCCGCCATTCGTTGTTGGAACAATATTTCACCACCTTATCGATCCAAAAATAGTAAACTTACCTTTAAACACTCATATAGGAGTTTTTGGCGGGATTTTAGTCTGTCATGTAGTGGATTTTATATTTTATTCATAATCTTGTGTTATTTGACTATATATTGTGTAAAGTTGGTGGTGTTTTACGTAATATAGTTAGTTTATTATTCATAAGTGAAGTGAATGGAAAATAATAACACGGAGCATGAAATTCTGAGATGCCACAAGAACTAGAAGGTTCTAGCAAGGTATCCACCATCTTGTTAGAATATGGTTTCAGACGATGCTTAATATTGGAATGATCGCACGAAGTTTGTGATATTATTGACAACGTGACAATGGCAGTAATAATCGGAAAGATTGATTGCCAAAAATAAAGTTAAAAAAAACACTCATATAAGCTTTGTCTATTACAACTTCAAACACAATAATTATACTAACGTAAAATCTATTCTCGCAACTCTATTTTTTTTTTTTAATCGAAGCACGACATAGGGCTGCTCTATGCCTGATGTTAAGCATAGTACAATCCAAAAACATCGGCAACCGCCGAGAACAGATTATCCATCGCCGGTCGCCGCTGTCACGCCGGCCATAATGA